>CABFKC020000222.1:0-29143 GCA_901699155.2 Streptopelia turtur | reverse complement strand
TCTTCTATCACATTTTCAAAGTGCTCACTGCCGAAACAGTGTCATCCTTACCAACTTCTCTGTCATCCTCACTCACACAAGATAAATCAACCTGTTGCCCATGTCATTGAGCAGCTCCATATATCTGAGCTGATCCTTCACACAGGGGGATCCCTCTGCCCCACCTCCCTGAGACTCTCTCCAGCAGACCCTGTATCCTTCAGCTGAAACACCACAGTCAGCAAGCTGTCCCACCTCACCTCATATAATCCAAAAATGTCACAGTGCTTTGACAAGACATGGGGCACCTCCTGGCAGAGGATGTTCGGAAGCTTGTTCAGTGCTACACCACCTGGGTTTCCCCCATCTAGAGGGACACAGATTGCCTCTGTGATACCCCTCTTGTAGAGCCGACCTAATGAACAGCATTTTAAACAATACCTCAGAGACTGAGTGCATTTCTTTATGGGATCATACCAGACCAGCATCAACTGGGAAAAACACTCTCCCAGCACTCTTGGGTGCAAACCCTCTGGTCCCAAGGACTGGTAAGGCTGCAGTTTGCTCATGAAACCACCACAGTTGTTGCCCTCCAGAGTCCTGCCTGAAAGCACAAAGGCCTGGAAGACTTTGCTGGTGGTAACTGATGCAAAGACACGGAGACATCTCAGGTCTACCTACACCTTGTCTTACTAAATTCAGTAGTAGTCTCACAGTATTTAGGATTCTTCTTTAGCTGTTTCTGAAGTAGCAACAGCTTATCCTGATGACCTTCAATTCCTTTTGGAGTTTTAATTGTGTTTTGATATGAACCATTGCTGTGCCTGGAGGGTGCTGTCCTTGAAAACTAGATGTATCCAGGCATGTTGTGAAAGTATTTGGCCTTTTCGTTGATTGTATCATCAAGAGACTGAGTGAAGATCCCTGTGTGATGTGCTGCTTGTCCATGCAATGCCTGCAGCTGTTGGATAGAGAAGAGACCAGCCTTGCTTTTCTGATGACATCTGATGACTGATAACTTGGACTGTTTGTATCAGTCAACGGTACACAGGCAATAAATCACATTCTGCAATGCTGCCTGGGGCAGCTGTGATGCACCTGCCCTGAATGGGAATGGATTTCCTGTAGGTCCTGTGTGGTCCATGTCAGCCTTGGCATCTCATGTGGGCCTGAATTGGAACATGAAATGGAACACCTACCCTGTGTTCTGTCAGGCAATGTGGGGATGACCATGGGACAACTGCCAATGTAGTCACTGGAGAGCTTGTAAATTCAGCTGATGGACACGAGAGAGAACGAGCTGTCCCTATGGTACAGGACTGCAACCATTCTATGAATACCACATAAACTGCCATAACAATAGTGAGTAGGAAAAGGGCCTTTTGGCCTTTATTTGGACATGAGCTGTCACTTCACTTGGCCAAAGGACTTTCCCACCAGGCTCATGTATGATCCCCAAGATGTCACCCTGTCTCTATGAACTTCTGCATTAGACCTTTCAGTTACCTACAATGTATCTGGTACCACCTCTGGAAACACAAATGTCACCAGTTATTTGCAGCTGAACATCTCACTCCTGCCTCCGTCTCCCTTAATTAGCACAGGAGTGGAGAAAAGAGGCTGACATGCTTATTTTGTGTGTCTATTTTGTGAGCTCCTAAACAAAGGCAAGAGGAATCCCACCTCCTGTAGGTGTGTGGCAGGGATGGAGAGCTGAGTGTCCTTCAAGTGCTGGGAATAGAAATGCAGGAGGAAAAGCCTCCACCGACTCAGCTGAATCCCTTCCTTCAGCACGGGTAACGAAGATCCCTCCCTGTCACTTTCTGGGTGTCCTGACTGATAATAAGATCAAAAAAAAAAAAACAAAAAAAAAACAAGATGATAATTAGAGGTAACTTTGCCTCTGAGAGGGAAAATACACTGCTGGAAATAAGTGTTTCTGCCCAGCATAAGGAGGGAACATCAGTGATGACTTGAGCCTGTTTCACAGCAGGTGCCCCAGGGACACCTGGAGGAGCCCAGAGGGGACAGAGAAAGGGACATCATGGGCTGCTCCTGTGCTGCTGAGCTGGGCTGGGCTCCTGGGACACAGGGAGCTCATGGCAGTGGCAGCGCTGCAGAGAGACAGCTCTGCCCAGGAGCAGCTCCTCTGCACACGCAGCAGGGCTGAGGGCTCTGCCTGCAGCACCGAGGGCACAGGAACCAGGCACAGAGAGGTTAAAGACAACATGGGGTGGAGGATGCTGAGAGATCACTGGGAGACAAATCTTCACAGCCCTGAAAAGAGTAAGTCTCTGGCCATAGCCCAATTCAGCTGCAGTTCCTCCTGGAGAGATGCTAAAGCTGGAACATTCCACAAGCTGTGGCATCTGTCAGGAGGGACATTGCAGTTTCTCCAGTGTAGAGAAAACATGTTATATAGAGGTGAGTTTCTCTGCTGCACCTTCAGAGGGACATTTCTAATGGGCTTTTTCAAGGAGAAGGTAAAGGCAGAGATTACAGTAAAGCTAAGGAGCTTTCCCAAGTCCTTATTTTCAATTTCTTTCTCTTGGGGAATTTGAGAGGAGAAATGGAAGAGTAGCTCTCATACTTGAACAAGTCACGGAGACCACTCAGCTGTAACTTCAAGCAGTCGATAGGTCTGATAGGAGCCTCCTGATGAGCCTTCATCCACTCCTCTGCCCATGGACAGATGCAGCATCGCCTTTGCTGGACCCAGCAGGATCACCCACCTGTCTTTGTTTTCAATCTGCAAACAGGAAGATGCTCCCAGCAGTGCCCTGCAAACAGGCAGGTGTCTGTAGGGCCAGGGTGAGGGCACAGAGTTTGGGACGGGGTCTGTGAGCACTGACAGGGAAAAGACATGGGACAGGGAATCACCTCCCAGGAGGAAAATCTCTGGAAAGCAGCAATGTGATCTGGGAAGGAGAGGAAACTCAAACCAGAACTGTTGTGGGAGCAAGAAAGCAGAAGTCTCTGACTGATCCCCTGCAGTGCAGATCCCTCCTGTGAGCAGCCCCTGGCCTCCTGTCCCACCCAGCAAAGCCTCTGCCCTCAGGGCCGGGGGCTCCAAGGCATGAAGCAGCTCCTGTGCAGCCAGAGCTCCAGTTCCTCTGCAGAACACAGGGGCTGAGAGCAGCTGCCCGGCACTGTTGGTGTCTGGGAGGTGGCTGCACAGCTGGGGAAGGGTGACGCTGTCTGAGTGCCCGGCTGCCCCTGCCCTGGCCTCTCTCACACCCACCCTCACCAGATTTGTCCTTCTTCTCCATGCTCTCTGTTCCTGTGTGGTGATCTTGTTCTTGCTGTCAGGCTCTCTGGGGATGGCAGTTTCAGCTGCAGAGTCACAGCCTGATCTTGTGGGTCCTTTCCTGCAGGTGTGTCCATGGGCACAAGTGTCCCAGCTTTGCTCTGACCTGTGGAGTGTGGGCAATGAAGTCTGTAGGGTTGAATCTCCTGAATGAAATGCCATCATTCGACATTTGGCTATCTGCATGAGGTTTCCATCCCAGCTGTGAGCTCCCCTCCAGGATGCAAACCCATCCTATAGCATCTTTGTGTTATCTGAAAGTCTCAAGGAGAAGCACAGAAATGGTGTGACAGACAAAATGCTGTTTGGTTTGTGAAATGAGCTACTTGTTCCTTGGGCTAAATGTGGGCTGCTGAGACCTTAGAAAACAGTGAGATGTGTAGTGGTCTGAGGCGGATCCCTCTGCTCTCAGCAGTGCCTGGTGGCTTTTCAGGGTAACATGGGAGTGTGATCAGCCTCCATCTCAGAAAGGTGCCAGCCCAGGGCAGCTGGAGCAAGACAGAGGGACAGAGCAGGTCCCCTCACTCTGCACTGACCCACAGGCATCCTCTGGTCTCACAGGACTCGCTCTGTTCTCCCTGAGTGCAGCAGAAATGCTGATGGTTTCTGACATACAAGAACATTCCCCAGGGTGAGAGGGGAGAAGGAGCTATAAAAAACCCCAAACCTCTCAAACTACCTTCTGCTATCTCATTTCCTTATCCCTGGGAGTGCAGATGCTGACAGGTATTTCTGTTCCAAGAGCAGCTTCATGTGACAAAGCTGAACCCCAGGACTGTCCCCTGCCCCCTTTCCCATGACCCCACTGCTGCAGAGCAGGGCTGACTCCTCAGCAGCCAGCGGGCACAGGCCCTGCTCCTCACAGCACCTCCAGCCAGCACCACCCAGGGCTCAGACACGGAGCTGAGGAAAAGGACAAGGGGTGTGGAGCAGGGGAGGGTGTATGAGAAATGGTTTAGACGTTGCTCAGAGAAATCACAGAAGAAAAAGACAGTGAGAATTTTTGGGAGATTTGCCAAAATCAGCAAATGTCCAACAGCAGCTCCATCACCCAGTTCCTCCTCCTGCCATTCACAGACACACGGGAGCTGCAGCTCTTGCACTTCTGGCTCTTCCTGGGCATCTACCTGGCTGCCCTCCTGGGCAACGGCCTCATCATCACCACCATAGCCTGGGACCAGCACCTGCACACCCCCATGTACTTCTTCCTGCTCAACCTCGCCCTCCTCGACCTGGGCTCCATCTCCACCACTGTCCCCAAGTCCATGGCCAATTCCCTCTGGAACACCAGGGCCATCTCCGACACAGGATGTGCTGCCAAAGTGGTTTTGGTTGTCTTTTTAGATTCAGCAGACTTTTTTCTTATCACCATCATGGCCTACGACCGCTACATTGGACAGTGTGTGTGTCACAAACGCATTGGACAGTGTGTGTGTCACAAACCCCATTGGACAGCGTGTGTGTCACAAACCCATTGGACAGCGTGTGTGTCACAAACCCCATTGGACAGTGTGTGTCTCAAACCCCATTGGACAGTGTGTGTGTCACAAACCCCCCTGGACAGCATGTGTGTCACAAACCCCATTGGACAGCGTGTTTGCCACAAACCCCCCTGGACAATGTGTGTGTCACAAACCCCAATTGGACAGTAATTGTGTCACAAACCACCCTGGACAGTGTGTGTGTCACAAACCCCCCTGGATAGCGTGAGTGTGACAAAACCATTAGACAGTGGTATGTCTCAAACCCATTGAACAGCGCCTGTGTAAACAAAACTCATTGGACAGCGTGTGTGTCACAAACCCCATTGGACAGTGTGTGTGTCACAAAGCCCCCCAGAATTTGTGTGTCACAAACTGTATTGGACAGCGAGTGTGTCACAAACCCCATTGGACAAGTGTGTGTGTCACAAACGCCCCAGGACAGTGTGTGTGTCACAAACCCCATTGGACAGCCTGTGTGTCACAAACCCCCTGGACAGCGTGTGGTCACAAAGGCCATTGGACAGTGAGTGTGTCACAAACCCCATTGGACAGTGTGTGTGTCACAAACTCCTTGGAACGTGTGTGTGTCACAAAACTCATTGGACAGCGTGTGTGTTACAAACCCTGTTGGACAGCATGTGTGTCACAAACCCCATGGACAGTGTCTGTGTCACAAACACCCCTGGACACCGTGTGTGTCACAAACCCCCCTGGACAGTGTTTGTGTCACAAACCCCATTGGACAGTGTGTGTCACAAACCCCACTGGACAGCGTGTGTGTCACAAACCCCTTGGACAGTGTATGTGTCACAAAACTCATTGGACAGCGTGTGTGTTACAAACCCTGTTGGACAGCGTGTGTCACAAACTCCCCCAGACAGCGTGTGTGTCACAAAGCCCATTGGACAGTGTGTGTGTCACAACCCCCCTGCACAGTGTTTGTGTCACAAACCCCATTGGACAGCCTGTGTGTCACAAACCCCATTGGACAGTGTGTGTGTCACAAACCCCCCTGGACAGTGTTTGTGTCACAAGCCCATTGGACAGCGTGTGTGTCACAACCCCCCCTGGACAGAGTGTGTGTCACAATCCCCATTGCACAGCATGTGTGTCACAAACCCCCTTGGACAGTGTGTGTGTCATAAACCTTATTAGACAGCCTGTGTGTCACACACCCCGTTGGACAGTGAGTGTGTTACAAATCCCATTGGGCAGTATAAGTGTTACAAACCCCATTAGACAGCGTGTGTGTCAGAAACCCCCCTGGACAGCGTGTGTGTCAGAAACCTGCCTAGACAGCATGTGTGTCACAAACCCCATTACACATTGTGTGTGTCACAAACGCATTGGACAGTGTGTGTATCACAAACCCCCCTGGACAATGTGTGTCTCACAAACCTCATTGGAGAGCAAGTGTGTCATAAACCACCCTGGACAGTGTTTGTGTTACAAACCCCATTGGACAGCGTGTGTGTCACAAACCCCATTGGACAGTGTGTGTGTCACAAACCCCCTGGACAGCGTGTGTTTGTCCCAAACCTCATTGGACAGGTGTGTGTGTCACAAACCCCATTGGGACAGCGTGTGTGTCACAGACGCCCCCCTGAAAGCATGTGTGTTCCAAACCTCATTGGACAGTTTGTGTGTGAGAAACACCATTGGACAGCGTGTGTGTCACAGACCCCCCTGGAAATTGTGTGTGTCACAAACCCCATTGGACAGTGTGTGTGTCACAAACCCCATTGGAGAGCGTGTGTGTCACAAACCCCCCCTGGACAGCGTGTGTGTCACAAACCCCATTAGACAGTGTCTGTGTCACAAACACCCCCGGACACCGTGTGTGTCACAAACCCTCCTGGACAGTGTTTGTGTCACAAACCCCATTGGACAGTGTGTGTGTCACAAACTCCCCGGGACAGCGTGTGTGTGACAAAACCCCCCTGGACAGCGTGTATGTCACAAACCCCATTGGACAGCGTGTGTGCACAAACCCCCATTGGACAGCGTGTGTGTCACAAACCCCATTGGACAGTGTCTGTGTCACAACCCCCCTGGACAGCGTGTGTGTCACAAACCCCATTAGACAGTGTCTGTGTCACAAACACCCCCGGACACCGTGTGTATCACAAACCCCCCTGGACAGTGTTTGTGTCACAAACCCCATTGGGACAGAGTGTGTATCACAAATGCCATTGGACAGCGTGCGTGTCACAAACCTCCCTGGACAGAGTGTGTGTCACAATCCCATTGGACAGCATGTGTGTCACAAAACCCCCTTGGACAGTGTCTGTGTCACAAACCCCCTTGGACAGTGTGTGTGTCACAAATCTTATTAGACAAGCCTGTGTGTCACCCCGGACACCGGTGTGTCACAACCCCCCCTGGACACTGTTTGTGTCACAAAACCCATTGGACAGCGTGTGTGTCACAAACCCCTTTGGACAGTGTGTGTGTACACACACCCCCCTGGAGAGGTGTTGGTGTCACAAACCCCACTGGACAGTGTGTGTGTCACAATTCCCATTGGACAAGCGAGTGTGTCACAAACCCCATTGGAAGGTGTGTGTGTCACAAATGCCATTGGACAGCGTGTGTGTCACAAACAGCCCCAGACAGCGTGTGTGTCACAAACCCCCCTGGACAGCGTGTGTGTCACAAACCCCATTGGACAGCGTGTGTGTCACAAACCCTCTTGCACAGTGCGTGTGTCACAAACCTCATTGGACAGCGTGTGTGTCAGAAACCCCCCTGTGACAGGTCTCATGTGGAGCCTGGTGGGTCCATAAGCACCCACTGGGCTCTTTGTGGGCATCTCCCCTTATAAACCAGCAGCCTGCTTGTCCTGAGGGCTTTTTCTTTCTTTCTTTTTTCCCCCCCCTTTCTTTTTCACTTTGTCTTTCAGGAACCTCACCTTGGAGGTGGGGAGGGTTGGGCTTTGTTGCCTGTGGGTCTTCTAGGATGTAGTATCAGGATTTTTCTACCCTTCCCAGCACTGCCAAGCAGGTAAGGACACAGCAATGAGCTGCTTCTGCTCCCCCATGGCTGGGCTGGGCTCGGGGGCTCTGCAGTCAGGAGGTGTCCCAGCCCTGTCCTCCTCCTGTTTGCCATGCTGGATGAAGGACGATGTCTTCACGTAGCTCTGGAGTGGCCCTGGGGCTTGGTTCCCAGCCCAGCTGCAGCAACTCTCTGATAGCGCAAAGAAACTCTGTCCTGGCGCTGAACGTCCCTGCGTCCCGGAGCCGCTCGCTCGCCCTGCTCAGCCGCGAGGGATTTGGCAAGGGCTTCAGTGGGTACGTGGCTGTCGGGATGTGCACAGGGTCTCACCTCGTGTTTGTCCCCAAGGGAACGTGTCTCTACTCTGGGATAGGTTTAGATTCATGGTCTCAGCACCAGGAGCCTCGCAGGGCCGCGGGCTGCTGTTCCCCTGTGTTCAGGGCAGCGCTGGTGTCCCTGGTGGTCCCTACTGCCCTTGTGGCAGAGACTGGGCAGTGCTGACATCCCAAAGGCCACCAGCTCATGCCTGTGTCCCCGCTGCTCTGCCAGGAGCTTCTGCAACATGAGCGATGCGTTGGGGGGCTGATGTGTGGACCGCAGCTGCTCCATCCCAGACCCACAGCTGGTCCAGAGGATCGTGTCCCAGGTGGAGTTCTACCTTTCCGATGAGAACCTGGCCAAGGACGCTTTCCTGCTGAAACAACGTCCCGAAGAACAAGATGGGCTGCGTCAGCATCAAACTGCTGACGTCCTTCAAGAGGGTAGGTGGCCCCTGGTGCCGGCCAGCGGGGCTGGGAAGTGGCCTTCATGTGGAGGGTGTCCATGTGTCTGGGTGTCCTCTGGCTGTCTCTGCTAGGGTGTATGGGGAGGTCCAGGTTGCCATTTCCAGAGCCCATTGGGAACGTTCTCCTGCAAACCCCAGAGATGCTCATGTGGCATGGGGACGTTGTTTGGCTGTGGTTTCAGGTTGATGGGGTCGCAGCCTGCCCGGACAGCGGGCTTAGCGTGGTCCCTGCTTGAGACGCTCACGGGGACGTGGTGACCCCCGTCTCTTCCACAGGTGAAATACCTGACGCGTGACTGGCGGCTCACGCTCTACGCCCTGCGGTTCTCGGAGCTGCTGGAGGTGAATGAGGAGGGCACCAAAGTGCAGCGCCATGTCCCCATGCCCGAGTCCCTGCTCAGCATCCCCCCCAGCAAACTGCTGCTGGCCTGGGAGATGCTGCCCCGCGAGCAGAACGCGCTGTCGCCGCTGCAGAACAGCTTCCTGGAGACCATCGGGAGGATGTTCAGCCCCTTGGGCACCATCGCCTCCATCCGCATCCTGTGCCTGGGTCGCAAGCTGCCCTCGGATGTGCGCAAATACACGTAGTGGTTCCCTGAGCTGCTGAGCCGGTGCTGCACGCTGGTGGAGTGCGAGAGCCTGGAGAGCGCCCGCAGAGCCCTGGAGGAGCTCGGCCACCCGGGCAGCCGGAGCATCAGGGTGGTCCTGCTCAGTGGGAAGGGCTCCAAGAAGAAACTGGAGGCGGTGGAGGAGCTGGTGGATCAGCTGGGTTGGAAAGCGCAGGCGACAGCCGCAACGTTCCCCTACGGCCTCGGGGGCTCCCTGCTCGGCAGCGCTCGGGAGCTGAACGGTGCCTCAGCATTGCCATCGCTCCTCCTGAACAAGGAGCCCTCGGAACCCACCTGGTCCAGCAGTGACTTCAATCCCAATGACTGGAGCGACACCTTCACCGGATCGCTCCTCTCCAGTGACCTCTTCCCTCCCTTCGACGCCAACATGGGCAGCGGCAGCTGCTCCAGCCCCGAGAGCCCCCGCGGTGCCTGGGGCAGCGGGGCGCCCGCCTGGGCCCCCTGGGCCAGCAGCTCCTCTCGGGATCCCAAACCCCGCCCCAGGATCCCCCCAGCAGCAACCGGGGTGTCCGAGCTCCTCGGGCTCTGCGACGGGTTCCTGCGCCTGCCCCGCGGCCACAATGGCACCGGCGGCTTCTCCAGCAGCATCGGGAGGGAGAGCTTGTCCTGCAGCGCTGAGGCTTCTCTACATTTGGGTTTGGGGATTCTTTTTTTCTACTTTTCTCTGTGCCCCCCCAGAGCTGTGGTGGGTGCTGCAGCTGCTCCAGGGACCCGAGTTTTGGGCCAGGATGAAGCTCGGGGTGCTGAGCGGCAGCGGGGGCTGCACCGGCACCAGCGTCCGGGATGGGGACTCAGTGCACCTGCTGCTGGCCGGACCCGCAGAGCTGGGTCGCCGGGTGCTCCATGGGCCCCAGGTTGTGGAGCTGGGGTGGGAAATGAGCAATAAAGGGAGATGAGATTTCCAGGCAATTTCTGGCCAGTGTAGTGATAGTTTGGTTGGTTGCAGGACCAGGGAGTGGAAAAAACAGCTGCCCAAGGTGCAGCCAGACAAGGGCAGGAGGGTCCCTGCCCTGCAGTGCCTCCCTCGCCATTCTGGGGCTGATTTGGGGTTATTTTGCTGCAGCAGGCAGGCAAAGCTGGGTCTGTGGTTCCCAGTGCCCCTTCACCCCACCCCACACAGGCATAGAGCAGATCCAGAAAAACAGCATTTAATTGAAAGCAAAAAAGAAAAAAGGTCCCATGAAAGCCACTCCAGCCCCCTCCCCCCTAATGCAGCATCCCGCCCTCCCAACCCCTCCAGACCCCCCCAATGTAGCATCGTATCCTCCCTAACCCCTCCAGACCCCCCCAATGTAGCATCGTATCGTCCCTAACCCCTCCAGACCCCCCCAATGTAGCATCGTATCCTCCCTAACCCCTCCAGACCCCCCCAATGTAGCATCGTATCCTCCCTAACCCCTCCAGACCCCCCCCAATGTAGCATCGTATCCTCCCTAACCCCTCCAGATCCCCCCAATGTAGCATCGTATCCTCCCTAACCCCTCCAGATCCCCCCAATGTAGCATCGTATCCTCCCTAACCCCTCCAGACCCCCCCCAATGTAGCATCGTATCCTCCCTAACCCCTCCAGACCCCCCCCAATGTAGCATCGTATCCTCCCTAACCCCTCCAGACCCCCCCCAATGTAGCATCGTATCCTCCCTAACCCCTCCAGACCCCCCCAATGTAGCATCATATCCTCCCTAACCCCTCCAGACCCCCCCCAATGTAGCATCGTATCCTCCCTAACCCCTCCACCCGCCTCCCTAATGCAGTATTCTGTCCCCCCTAACCCCTCCACCCCCCCCCCCCCCCCCCCCCCCGCCCCGAACACCCATCCCCTGCTCATGTTCTAATCCCCCCCTCCCACGCCCGTCCCACGCTTGCTGGGGGGCTCAGATTCGGGGCTTGTGCCCCGTTCGTGGCCCCGTTTGCAGCCCCGCTGCTCTGCTGGGGCAGCCTGGGACTGCGGCTGCTCCACGTCTGCCCTGCGCTTGGTGGGGGGCTCAGACTCAGGGCTGTGACCCCATTTTTGGCTCCGCTTGCGGCCCCGCTGCTCTGCCGGGGCAGCCTGGGACTGTGGCAGCTCCACTGTTGTGCTGCGCTTGCTGGGCGGCTCGGGGCTCTGCCCCCGCTCGTGGCTCCTTTTGCGCCCCAGCTGCTCGTTGGTCGTTGGCAGGTGCTGGGGCAGCGCCTGTGAGCTGGAGTCCCACTGGGGCACGGCAGCCATGGTGACACCGGGCTCATCGCGCCTCGGGACATTCCACTTCAGGGCATCTTTTTGAAGGCTCTTCTTGGGGTCCCCAGGGGCTTTGTTGCTGGCGGCAGCCGAGCAGCTGGGGCGGACATGGCCGCCCGGGGTTGTCCCTGCAGCGGTGGCCTTGTCGGAGATGCTGAGTTGTGCAAATTGCATCTCCAGGTTTCGGATGGCAATTGGCAGCACCGGAGTGACTGCGGCCACCGCTGTGCCCTGGTGGTTGTACCATCGAATGAGGAAGACACGGGGGTCGAAGCAGCACCCACATGGTGCCCTCAGCAGCCCTGTGAGGGGGAGAGGGAGTTGTCATGGGCTGGGGGGACCCTCCATGGGCTGGTCCCCATCACCAATGTCCCCTGGGTCTGCTGGTGGCCGGGACATCCCCCTGGAGGTGAGCTGCTGTGGCAGGGAACGGGCTGCAAAGCGGGAGGAGACTCGGTTCTGGGAGGGGAAACGGGAGAGATGGCCCCGGGTACTGGGGAAATGCTCAGAAAACGGGATTTTCTGGGCACATATGACCCAGGGCAGGGGGGGTGGGTGCTGGGAGTGCCCGGGGTCGGGGATGGCGAAGGGGCCGAAGGTGCCGGGGTGTCCGAGCAGACGGGGAGCCAGGGGTGCCGTACCTGCTGGTGGGGCCTGGGGGGGCGCCCGGGCTGCAGGGCTGGGCTGCTGCTGCATGGCTGGTGGGCGCAGCAGGGCTGAGTCTGCAAGAGAGACAGGAGCCATGGCCAGCGCTCGTCTCCGCTCTTGCCCCCATGAGCGTCCTGGGCTGCAGGGGTCGCGGTGGGTTCCTACCTGCGGGAAAGAAGTTTTGGGGGAGCACAAACGGGCTGTAGTAACTGAAGGACCAGGGAACGCGGGAGCTGTTCGCTCGGAGCACCGTGGTCGCTCTGACCGTGGTAACTAAGGACTCTTGGGGTGTCCCAGGAAGGAATGTTGGGGCTCCCAGTGTTCCACCCCGCCCAAGAGCCTCCCCAGCTCCCCTGGGCAGGGAAAGGGTTCAGGGGGTTCGGTGGGTGGTGGGTACAAATGCTTTTTGCTTCAAATATTATTTTCCCGGGGGAAAAGGAACAAGTCGATGCAGCCGAGCTGTGTGTGGGGACCAAGCTGCACCTTGTGCCACACAGTGAACACATTTGTGACCATTCCCTGTGTTTCTGTGCGCTGGAGTGATAGTGAACACGTTTGTGACCATTGCCTGTGCTTCTGTGCGCTGGAGTGATAGTGAACACGTTTGTGACCATTGCCTGTGCTTCTGTGCGCTGGAGTGATAGTGAACACGTTTGTGACCATTGCCTGTGCTTCTGTGCGCTGGAGTGATAGTGAACACGTTTGTGACCATTCCCTGTGTTTCTGTGCGCTGGAGTGATAGTGAACACGTTTGTGACCATTGCCTGCGTTTCTGTGCGCTGCAGTGATAGTGAACACGTTTGTGACCATTGCCTGTGTTTCTGTGCGCTGGAGTGATGCAGAGACAGGAAAAAGGGACGCGAGGGGGTGTCACACAGCGCGTGTTGCCCAGACCTCACTCCAGCAGTCCCCTGATCAGGAAACCTGAGCAGCCCTGGATCCCCCTCGAGGGGCTGAGCTTCCGTGACACTTGGGAGGAGACGGAACCCACCACTGTGTGCTCCCCAAAAAACGGGCTGGATGCTGCATATCTGCCAAGGTGCTGGGACTATTTGTGCTCTGCAGGACCCTGGGGATCGGGTCAGTACATCGTACATGGACCATTTGGCACCACCAAGGACATCCTGGGAGGAACAAGAGGGCTTTTGCTCCCGCTATGTGAGCCGGGACAACTCCTGCTGCGAACCGGAGGCCAGAGCTCTGCGGTGGCCCGTATGCTGTTAATTAATCACACTGTTCTCTATTAGCGAGGCACCGCTGGCCGCGAGGCTGGCTGAGCCCATCTGCTCCGGGACTCGTGGCAAGGACTCTCGTTGGGGGCGTGAAGACAACTGGGCTTCTAAAAACATCAACCTTTATTTCATTTTGGAGCCAACTCGCCCCTCGACGCCTCCGCTCGACTCGCAGCCGCAGGAAAGGGCTCCTCAGCCCTGTCTGTAGGAATTGGCCTTGTGTTTGGGCAGGAAGGTGAAGCTGGTAGGTACAGGGCCCTGAAGCATCTCGCTGGAAGAAAGAGAAGAATAAAAAAAAATAAGGAGAGGTTTGTGTTCAGTGCACCATACACAGTTGTTTTATGGCCCCGTGGCTCTATAGCGATGGTGACTACACTCAGGTGTCTCAAATCAAGACTTTAATCTCCCTAGAAATGAAGGCTGCTGCACAAAAGCACCCACAGTGCTGAGCTTCAGCCCCAAACCACAGCCCCGGAGGGACGAGCCCACCAGGTAAGGGCAACGTCCTTCTCGCCGGGGAGTCCCCAGGGTCGGTGCCGGGTTTGGTGACCTGAACGCGGCATCACCGCTGGCCGGGACGTGCCAAAACCCAACACGAGCCTCCGAAAAGCTGCTCCCAACCTCTCGCTGTGTGTGTGTGGAGCCAGAACCCTGCTCGTGCCAAACTGCATTAAGGTCAGGTCCCAAAATGATGTAAGTCAGCGCTAGCGTGATCACATTTGGCCTCACTTAAGACTTGAACTATCTCACGCTTTGGAACACACGCTGTATTTTCAGTGCAGAGTAATTTTCTTTAGAGTTGAGGTGGTTTAACATATTTCCTGGATGCTGGTTCAACTAAAACTTTCCATAAGGTGACTTTGTGCTCTGCCTTGTCCCTTCCCACCCATTTTACTGAAATTCAACGCTTTCTTACCTTATTTTAATCCAATCATCCACGTTCTGGCTTGCCATCAGCGTCTCCAGATAGTCTCTCCCCATGTAGTAAGGCGGTCGCTCGTTAATTTTCTGAGGTAGGTGTTCTAATAAGCCGACTGGGATGTACCTGCAGTGAAACACAACAGCGGTGGGTGCGGTGGCTTGGACAACGCGGGTTCGCTGTGCTGAGCGTCCCCAGCCGGCAGAGTTACCTGCAGAGGAACAAGAGCCATTCCAGCAGGAACTTCCTCGTCTTCTCCACCCCTGCGTGTCTGAGCCCCAATGCTCGAGGCCGTAGCTGGTGAAGTCCTTGAGGAACCCAAAACTCTCACTGGAAGAGATATCCCAGTGGCGCTGCTCCTTAATTTCAGTGAAAAGCCACGGTTTGATGAGCGCCCCTCTGCAGCAAAGAAGTGCATTGTTATTCCCCTCACTGATGCTTCTGAACATGCCAACTAATCTAAGAGGCTTTCCAGCACTCATCTGCCCGCCAGTGCCGCTTGAATTTTTATCTCAATTTCAACAGGAACCTGCTGGATGTTCCCACAGATGCAAAGTGATTTTACCAAATTTCAAAGAGTAGTTTTGCCAGAAGAAACTTCTGGTGTTTCGGGTCTGTTCAGGTATTTAATTCCTTTTTTACTCTTGCACCGATGGAGCTCAGAAGCGAGGGGGGAACACAAGCACTTGCCTTGCGATCATGATTCCTGAAACGCCCATCTGCAGGGCTCAATTAGCATCTTCATAAGACAAAATATCACCGTTTCCTGTCCAGAAGGGAGAAGCCGGAGGTCAGAGCGATACAGAGGGCAAGTCAAGCTGAGCGAATCCAGGCATGGGAGAAAATTCATAAAGGACACAGGGTCCAAGAGCCAGACTGGCCAAAGAGGCCCCGCAGCTCATGTTCTGAGCCCCCCAGGGATGTTGCTGACACTCCACCTCCCTCAGGCTAATCCTCTTGAATTCAACACGCAGCACTTCTACTCCAGCCGTGGAGCTGGCGAAGAAACCTGCAGTGAGACCCCCAAAAAAACGCCCAGGAGGAGGCAGAGCAGACTGGGAATAACGGGCTTCAGCAAAGGAATGACACGGGCAGGGGTCAAGGATCCCTCTGAAATGAGGTTATTGGGCTGAAAGCTCCCTCCCAGAGCACCGCAGGGACCATTCCCTTTGTCATGCAGCGCAAAGCTCAGAAGCACCCACGAAAACGCTCCCCGCACCTGGATTTTTCACTGTCATGAGCAGAAAACACTAAAAGCTCGTACGCAGCTCGGCAAAGGTGTTTAAAAGAGCCGCTGGGCTGCGGGGAATGGTAAAGTCACCCCCGTGTTGCGCAGAGTTCCCCGGACACCGGCCAATGATCCCTGTACCGTGACCATGGAGGCTCCCCACTCGCGATCTTGGGGATTATTTTGTGAGCCATGTTCATCTTCTCTTGCACCCCCAGTCCGTATCTTCCACAGTCAGCGGGACGTCCAGCACCTGCAGAAACTGGAGGGTGAGGCAGGAGTCGGCTCCATCAGCTCATCCCCCGCTGCCGGCAGATGCGCCAACTCACCGAGTTCATCCCTCGGACGATCTGTTCAAACTTGTTGGTCTGAGTCATCAGGGCGCAGCCTCCTCCCTGGGGGACAAAAAGCAGGAGAGTCAAGATTTTCTGCCTCCTCGCATAGTGAAGATGCTGCTTGGAGCTGCTCCACAGCAGCTCTCTGCTCAGGGGATGCAGCTGAGACTTGGAGCATCTCAAGACTTTTGGAGCATCTCAAGACTTGGAGCAACAGGACTCACAAAGCGTGCTAGAGAACATCTTACCTTCTTGTAGACCAGGTCAATGGGACACCCCACGTTGATGTCTACAAAGTCTACTTCAATTGTCTGGTTCAGGAGCTCTGCACATTTGGTCATTGTGTCTGGAAACGCCCCTTCCAGCTACCAAAGAGGGGACAGGTTGCCTGAGTTCAAGAAGCAGCTTTTCTCTTCAGAAGCGAGTTACCATTTTTTTAGGTTATCAAGGTGACAGCACTCACCTGCACCCCAAAAATATCTTCGGTGTGATGGCGTTTGAGGAGAGCCCACTCGGAGGACTGGCCCTGGAGCAGGTTGGTGCACACAGCCATCTCTCCGCAGGTGACGTCCGCCCCGAAGCGCTTGCAGATCCTTCGGAAAGGGAGGTTACCACACTGGGAGAGACAGCAGAGACGTGGTTCTTCAGATCTGCTCTGCTCCAAATGTGGAACAGCAACATTTGACAAAAGGAGAGAATGATCTACTCACCGTGGTGAGTGGAGCCAAGTAGAGCTTGCCTTGGATTTCCAGCTGGGAAACAAGAGGGATGGAGGAAGGTATTCCAGTCAGCAATTTTATCACCTGCCATTGAGTATAACTCAGTGGGAAAACCAGAAGATCACCGGTTTTGTTCAGGAACCTCAGATATTCCCTGAGAACGTATCGTTTGGATGAAAGAACCAGAAACTGAACCGCTCCAGTTGTTTTCACTGCTCGGCTTGGAGAAAACTCAAAGCAGTTACAGACCGAGGGATGCGAGACTGGCTAATGGGTGCAAGGACAGAGGTGACGAGGAGGAGAGGCGGGAGGTGACAAGGAGGAGAGGAGGGCATCGTGCAGTGCAAACCAACCAGCCCCAGCCTCGACTCTTCCAGCAGCTCGTTTCCACCCTCACCAACAGCTCAGCTCCTCCACAGTGCAAGGAGCCGCAGCTTCTCTTGCTTCTCCCCCTCCAAGGACACCACCACGACCCCAAGAGCTCACCTTCCCGCATCCCGCCCCTCACAACAGTAACACGGTCCCCAGGCAGCCCTGTCCTCTGCCTCTCACCCAGCCCAGAGCTCCCTCCTGTCTTCCCAAGCACAATCTCAGCCACTTGACAAGAGACGGCAGCCCTCAACCAAACTCTCACCTTCTTCTTCTCGCATGCCCGCAGCTTTATAAGATCTTCATCTGTCACCGGGCCGGCTGTTTTGATGGAGGAAGGCTCCTCGTCGCTCTGCCAGGCGTCTGGTTTGGGATCTTCTCCCTGCTCTGGTCGCACAGGACATTCGGGGCCGTCTCCCAGGCCCTCCTGGGCTGTTGTGCAGTTGGGCACCTCTTGCTCCTCTGCAGAGCACCCGGTGGCTTTGCCGCCCTTCCCACTGTCACCGTGGGGCTTGGCCAGACCGCGGAGATACTCATGGGCCTTCTTGAAGTTAAACTTCTTCTTGCGCAGCTGGTGCTGGAGGTCCTTGGAGAGGTTGTTCCTCACCAGCGTCTTCCCTTCCCACTGCTTGGCCAGGTCTGCGTTGACGATGTTCTGGTAGCCGGCGCCGAGGTGGGACTGGGCAAAGCGGCAGGTGACACCGTAAACGCACTTGCCGAAGGTTTGGAAGAGCACGCAGCTGCGGCCCAGGTCGCCCGGCTTCGCGGCCACGTACTCGCCGACATCGTGGAGGAAGCGGCACCGCGCGCCGAAGTAGCACTTCTCTGCACAGCCCTTAAAACGATAAAGAGCAGGGTGAGACCTCTGCCCTCTGCTTCCCCACCGACATGCCAGGGTTGGAGATACACGAGACATAGAGACAAAGGACATTAATGAACTGGGTGAAGAACCCAGTTTTGGGCCAACACCACTATCCTCCAGCACAGGTGAGGTGAGCCTGGGTCTGCCCTGGCCCAGAGCTGCTCTGAGCACCCATCGCGCCCCAGAGCCCCGTGTCCCACCTGCGTGACCGACGGGCACAGCCTGTTCTGCTCGCAGTGGGTGGGTTTCGTGCACGGCGGCTCTTGTTCTGCCCCGCGCCCGCTCCCGCTCCGCCGGCTCCTTCTCCGCCGCTCCATCCTCCTCTCGGCTCTCCCCGTCCTGCCCCGGCTCCTCCGGCCTCACCCGTTTGGCGGGGGGGCTCGCTCTGGGGGCTGCCGACATCCTCATCCTCATCCTCCTTCTCCTCTCCTCGACCTCCTCCCCATCCTCCCCACCCCCCCGGGCCCGCAGGAACGCGTGGAACTGCTCCTTGGAGGTGAGGAACCTGCGGGACACGGCACCGGCTGAGCGGGGGTGACCGGGACACGGGGCTGCCGGGGGTGGCGGGGAGGGCACCGGCCGGGGGGTTATGGAGGGACCGGGCACCAGCCAGGAGGGACACGGAGGGACCGGGCACGGAGTGGGGGGGGCTATGGAGGGGGCGGGCACGTACCGGGCTGGGGTTGTGGCAGGGACTGGCACGTACCATGGGGGATCGCGGGGCTGGGCAGCCCCGGGGTTACGGATGGACCGGGCAGGGCTGGGCACGTCCCGGGGTTACGGACGGACCGGGCAGGGCCGGGCACGTCCCGGGGTCACGGGTGGACCGGGCAGGGCTGGGCAGCCCCGCTCCGCACTCGCCGGGCACTCACCGCCCCCGCCATGCTGCCGCTCGCGGTGATGACGAAAGGGGCGGGGCGGGGCGGGGCCACGTGACGGGGAGTGTATAAAAGGCCCGGCCGAGGCCCAGCAGCCTCACAGCGGCGGGCCGGGCGGGTCGGGAGTGGGGTTGGTTGGTGCCGCTCGGGCTGCCCCGAGCCCCTGGCCGGGCTCCGTGCGGAGCCGTGAGCCCTCGGCCTCGCTCCGGAGCGGACACAGGGCTGGTCATGGCGTGAGGGACAGGAAAATACGCCTGCGGCCTTTTGTTTCATGACTTCTGAGGGGTTCCCTGATTCTGGCAGGGGGTCTGGCTGCTCTGCATCTCCAGAGCTCCCGGCTGGGGACGATGGAGCTCTCTGCAGAGATACAAGGCTCCTGCTCTAGGTTTTTTGGATGCTTGAGGTTGTTTTGATTTTTAAGCAGTAAATACAGCGCCTAGTTTCTAGGCGTTCAGCTGGTGTGTGCCAGCTCCCATTGCACAGAGCCATAAATCTGCCTTGGAGCCATCCCATGGGCAGAATTCTGTTGTGGCTGCTCCAGCAACAGGGTTTTCCATGTTCCCTTTGGAGACATTTGCAAGCCTAACCCAGCTGAGGTGTGGGAGGGCTCTGTCTGTGTGCTGGGCCATAGGAAGAGCTGGTTTGTGCTCTGGGCCCGGCTTTCGTCCCGCCAGGGCCGGGCTGCAGGAGGGCCGGAGGAGCTGTGGGATGAGGCCATCGTGTCCCCGGGGTTTGGGGTTGTCCTTGGACATGGGCTGTAGGCAGCACAACACTCCAGATCTGAGGGGCTGCCGCACATGCCTGTTGGTTGTGTTAATGAGGTTAATGAGCAGCAAGCAATGCTGGAGCTTGTGAGGCTGGAGCGCAAAGCCTGTCCTTGCCTTTGGACCGTGGGTGGAAGCTCAGGCTGAAAACCAGACTTGACGTGTCGGATGTTGGATGCGAGATGACGCCTGCTGAGCTCTGCTCCCTCCTCTATACCCACCACGTTTTCCCCATGTGTTTAGGACTCTTGTTACAACCTTTCCTGGTCCCCATCCCTACCCACCAGAAACAGCCTCGTCTGCGACGCTCTTGCTCTGGCTGGTGTGTGTGGGCCTTGGGCAAGAACTCGTAGTGAGGGGCTCGGTGTCCCATGGGGTGATGTGTTCGGAGCTCTCCTGGATGAGGTTCCCTTCCCAGCTCATGTCCCTTCTTGTTTGACTCACGCTTGGCCTGGGCTACCAAGAGGGTGAGAAATAACCCTGGAGTCCAAATGCAAAAAGACCGTGCTCCACCTTCTTCCCTGTCTCCTGCGCTGAATCCGCGGGCTTTGCAAAGCCCTTTTATTGAAATAAGAGCACAGGGAAGCAGGCTGGAGTGCAGCTTCAACCCCGCATTGTAGCGCAGGCACCAACAAGTAAAAAACAAGTTTCTCTTTCAGTGAATTTTGCCTGTCAGCTAAAGCCTTCATATTAACTGCATTTTCCTGGAGAACCAGACCCATGTTTTGGTAAACCTAGCAATGGAATGCAAACTTATTGATAAGCATGGATGGACATCTCGCGAGAGGGGCAACGAGAAACAAGTGACCAAGAAACTGACCAGCTGTGTATAACATTCCATTCACGTGAATACTTCATATACAAGTGGGAGATCACGGGGATCTTGTCCTCTTTCCCTTTTCCCTTTTGCCTTTGCTTTTTCCCTTCTGCTTATGGCCGACATTAGGAGAGGACCTTGCTGGTCGTCCCTGCGAACTGAGGCCAGTGACAGACTGAATCCAGCTCCGGTTGGCTGCAGAGTCTAATCCAGGACTTTGGGTGCCGGCTCTGCAGTTGCTGAGACTTTCAAGACTAGTTTTGTATATTTTGTATTATTTTCTCTATTCTTATTAGTAGCATTAGTAAAACATCTTTAATTTTTCCAACTCTCTTCTCTCTGTCCTTCTTTCCCTCCCGATCGCCTGTCCTGAGTGGGAAGGGGGAGAGGGAGGGGCAAAAAGGGGGAAGTGGGGGGGGGAGAGGGGGTTAACAATACATCTGCCAGGGTTTTATTGTCACCCCGCAATCTTAACCCTCGACAGATAATTGGCGCCCAACGTGGGGCAAGAGAAAGGGGTAAATTTGAAGATTTTTGGCTTTTCTACTGCTCTGACGTACCTTTCAGTTTTCTTGGCACGGTGCCAACTCATAGAGTTGTGATACTCGCGCGTCTGTTTGCTTTGGATATTATTTAGTTGTATTAAGGCAAAGTGAATTACACTGATTTAAAGATGTTATGGCATAAGTTGTATCAGTTATTTTCTACATTGTGCTCACTGATTCCATATCTGTGTTGGGCCTTCTTTTTAAATCAAAGTATTCATTATATAACAACAAGGAACTGGACAATGGTCATGATGATACTGTGTGGTTTGTCACTGGTTTATTTCGTTATACTGCAGCCGCTAATGAATTTCTACTCGCTTCTGCTTTACCTTGAAAAGCCTCCAGGAGAGATTAAAGAGCAGAACGGCTCTGTGTTTGCTAATTGGTCAAGCGAATCTTTAGAAAGGCTGACTAACAATACTTTCGTTTTTTTCGCTAGGAGAGTTCGCAAATGTTTTAGAGAATTTTGAATATCCTTGGAGTTTTGACAGAACTGTTATGGTGTTATCTGGTTTGCTGAATGTGTGTCAGTTTGTGCTTCTGTTAAGAGAAATGGCGTTCAACAGGAGGTTTGCGTCTCTTTGTTGTCCCTGAGATTTGTGGTGCGTCTTCGGAAGCTTTAGCAAAAAGCTCTCCTGGCCGCTCGAGAAAGAGCAAAACAGCAAAAGCTGCAGCTGTTGTCACTTCGCAGGCTGAAGCTACAGCTCCTCCGCAGAGTTCCTCTGCCAAGGCCACTGCTGATAACATTACTGCTCCAGCCTCAAAGGCTAAGGCAGCCCTCCCTCCTTCACATACTGGGCACTGTTACTGCTGTAACCACAGTAACCACTGTGACAGTCATTCAGACTCTGGAAATGAATCAAATGATGGTAAACCCATATCAGCATCAGTTGCCGGTTGTAAGAAAGTCACTAGAAAGACTACCCGTGCAGCAGATGATGGCACAGGGCCAACATCAACCCAAGGGGCATCATCATCAGGACAGGGAGGAGATGAAGTGACCACCACTCGGTCCTTCTCTCCAGGTGAGCTGAGAGATCTGCGAAAAGACTTTAGTCGTCGTGAAGGAGAGAATATTTTAACCTGGCTGCTCCGATGCTGGGACAATGGGGCAGGAACAATTGAATTGGAAGGTGGTGAAGCCAGGCAGCTGGGATCTCTGTCAAGAGATTCCACCATTGATAGGGCAATTTCAAGAGAGTCTAATGCCACTACTCTCTGGACCCGACTCCTGGCAGCTATGAAAGTAAGATTTCCCTACAAGGAAGATTGTATATCCAAGTTAGGGAAATGGAATACTATGGAGAGAGGTATTCAGTTCCTGAGAGAATTAGCTGTGCGAGAGATCATCTATTTTGGAACCAAACAGCCAAGAGGGGACAGACCCAGATAGAATCAATTGTACACGACCTCTGTGGCGCAGATTTGTACAAAGTGCACCACCTGCATATGCTAAGTCATTGGCAGGAATGGTCTGGTCAGCTGGAGGTGTACAAGATATTACTGAAGTGATTGAGCAGCTCCGGAACTTTGAGGACAGCCTTGCTGGTTCTCTACGGGCTTGTGTCTCTGCTGTGGAGAAACTGTGTGAAAAATCTGATGACCGGTTTGAAAAGCTATTGCAAGAAATCAAAGAACTCAGAGAAGACACATACCATTCACGACCTGCACAAACCTATGTTTCAGCTATTAGGAAAAGGCGTTTCCAATCTCGAGAGAGAGGACAGAGGCAGCCCACAAAAAGAGGTTCACTGTGGTTCTTCCTACATGAGCAGGGAGAAAACATGAATAAGTGGCATGGAAGACCTACCTCAGAACTTCAAGAACGAGTACGTGAGATCAAAGGAAAAACTCCTAGGAAGGTGGCTGCTCCAGTTTACAAAAGGAGCAGAAGAGATTCTGATGCTCTTGAAGGAACCTCTAATTCACACCCAGAGACTGTGCAAAACAGAAATTAGAGGTGCCCTGCCTCCAACCAGGTGGAGGAAAGGGATAACAGAGTTTATTGGACTGTACAAATACGATGGCCTGGTACAACACACCCCCAGGAGTACAAAGCTTTAGTGGACACTGGTGCTCAGTGCACGATAATTCCTTCTAATTATAAAGGAACGCAATCCATCAATATTGTTGGAGTGACTGGGGGATCCCAGGAACTGACTGTTGTAGAGGCTGAAATGAGCCTAACTGGAAAAAACTGGCAAAAGCATCCCATTGTGACTGGTCCAGATGCTCCGTGCATCCTTGGCATAGACTACCTCAAGAGAGGGTATTTTAAGGACCCAAAAGGGTATAGGTGGGCATTTGGTATAGCAGCTGTGGACACTGAGAAAATTGAACAGCTGTCTGATTTGCCTGGTCTTTCAGATGATCCTTCTGTTGTAGGACTGCTGATGGTTGACGATCAGCAGGTGCCAATTGCTACCACGACGGTGCATCGCCGGCAATATCGCACCAACCGAGACTCTTTGATTCCTATCCAGAAGTTGATCCGTCAATTGGAAAGCCAGGGTGTGATCAGTAAGACTCGCTCACCTTTTAACAGCCCAATCTGGCCAGTGCGTAAGTCTAGTGATGAGTGGAGACTAACTGTGGACTATCGTGGCCTGAATGAAGTTACGCCACCACTGAGTGCTGCTGTGCCTGACATGCTAGAACTGCAATTTGAACTGGAGTCAAAGGCAGCTAAGTGGTATGCTACAATTGACATTGCTAATGCATTTTTCTCTATTCCTGTAGCAGCAGAGTGCAGGCCGCAGTTTGCTTTCACCTGGAGAGGCATCCAGTACACGTGGAATCGCTTGCCCCAGGGGTGGAAACACAGTCCTACCATCTGCCATGGACTGATCCAGACCACGCTGGAGCAAGGTAAAGCTCCAGAACACTTGCAATATATTGATGACATCATCGTATGGGGCGACACAGCGAAAGAAGTCTTCGAGAAAGGTGAGAGAATAATTCAGATTCTTTTGGATGCTGGTTTTGCCATAAAACGAAGCAAGGTCAAGGGACCTGCACGAGAGATCCAGTTTTTAGGAATAAAATGGCAAGATGGCCGTCGTCAGATCCCAATGGATGTGATCAACAAAATTGCAGCAATGTCTCCACCTACTAATAAAAAGGAGACACAGACTTTCTTGGGCGTTGTAGGTTTTTGGAGAATGCATATCCCTGACTACAGCCAGATTGTGAGCCCTCTCTATCGAGTGACTCGTAAAAAGAACCAATTTGAGTGGGGCCCTGAACAACGACAAGCCTTTGAACAAATTAAGCGTGAGATAACTCATGCGGTGGCCCTTGGACCAGTTCGGACTGGACTAGATGTTAAAAATGTGCTCTACACCGCAGCCGGAGATAATGGACTTACCTGGAGCCTCTGGCAGAAAGCACCAGGAGAAACCCGAGGTCGACCCTTAGGTTTTTGGAGTCGAGGGTACAAAGGATCTGAGGCCAACTATACTCCAACTGAAAAAGAGATACTAGCAGCATACTGAAGGAGTTCGAGCTGCTTCAGAAGTGATCGGTACTGAAGCACAGCTCCTCCTGGCACCTCGACTGCCGGTGCTGAGCTGGATGTTCAAAGGGACGGTTCCCTCTCCACATCATGCAACCGAAGTTACGTGGAGTAAATGGATTGCATTGATCACGCAACGAGCTCGAATTGGAAGTCCCAATCGCCCAGGGATCTTAGAAGTGATTACAGACTGGCCAGAAAGCAAAGACTTTGGGATGTCTCCAGATGAGGAGGAAGTAAAACGTGCTGAAGAAGCACCACCGTATAATACTCTTTCAGAGACTGATAAGCAGTATGCACTGTTCACAGATGGATCCTGTCGTCTTGTAGGAAAACATCGAAGGTGGAAAGCTGCTGTGTGGAGTCCCACACGACAAGTTACAGAAGCCACTGAAGGACAAGGTGAATCTAGTCAGTTTGCAGAAGTGAAAGCCATCCAGCTGGCTTTGGACATTGCTGAACGAGAGAAGTGGCCAATACTTTATCTCTATACTGACTCATGGATGGTAGCAAATGCCTTGTGGGGGTGGCTACAGCAATGGAAGAAAAGCAACTGGCAGCGCAGAGGTAAACCCATTTGGGCTGCCACACTGTGGCAAGACATTGCTGCTCGGCTAGAGAGCCTGCCTGTGAGAGTTCGTCATGTAGATGCTCATGTGCCTAAAAGTCGAGCCACCGAGGAACATCTAAACAACCAACAAGCAGATCAAGCTGCTAAGATTAAAGTAGCTGAGGTGGACTTGGACTGGCAACATAAAGGTGAACTTTTCCTAGCTCGGTGGGCCCATGATGCTTCAGGGCATCAAGGTAGAGATGCAACATATAAATGGGCTCGCGATCGAGGGGTGGATTTAACTATGGACACTATTTCACAGGTTATTCATGAATGTGAGACTTGCGCCGAAATCAAACAAGCGAAACGGTTAAAGCCTGTATGGTATGGGGGGCGATGGTTAAAGTATAAGTATGGAGAAGCTTGGCAGATTGATTATATTACACTTCCACAAACACGTCAAGGTAAGCGTTATGTACTTACAATGGTGGAAGCAACCACTGGATGGTTGGAAACATATGCCGTACCTCATGCTACAGCCCGAAATACTATCTTGGGCCTTGAAAAGCAAGTCCTTTGGCGACACGGTACGCCAGAAAGAATTGAATCAGACAATGGTACTCATTTCAAAAACAGTCTTATAGACAATTGGGCCAAAGAACATGGTATTGAGTGGGTATATCATATTCCATATCATGCACCAGCCTCTGGGAAAATTGAAAGGTACAATGGTTTGCTAAAAACTACACTAAAGGCACTTGGTGGTGGAACCTTTAAAAACTGGGATTCACATTTAGCAAAAGCCACTTGGTTGGTCAACACCAGGGGATCAACCAATCGAGCCGGGCCTGCCCAATCAGAAATTCTACGGACTGTAGAAGGAGATAAAGTCCCTGTAGTACACATGAAAACATTGTTAGGAAAGGCAGTCTGGGTTACTCCTGCCTCAGGCAAAGGCAAGCCCATTCGTGGGATTGTTTTTGCCCAGGGACCTGGCAGCACCTGGTGGGTGATGCTTAAGGATGGAGAAGTTCGGTGTGTACCTCAAGGGGACTTGAGTTTAGGTGAAAATATTCAATACTGAACTGCATGATGTGAATTGCCATACTAACAGTATTTAATAAGTGTCTTTCAGATCAAGACAGTGATGATGAAACCAGAGCTAGCTTCTTCGAGTGGCGCCTGACAACTTCTTCGAAGTTGATGTCTTTAACCCACAAACAGTGGTCATGAGATGCACTTGTACCATTTTTTCCTGCCCTGGGAGACTGTTGTGACAAAATGAACTTAATGAACTTTTTAAAGGATGGTCCACTGATTAATTACTCCTGTGTATATATGTATATATATATATAGTAGTAGTGATTAATTAGATTGTGTTGATAGATTGTATTGATAAGGTATAAGTATTCAGTGAATGGCATATTATAAGGGGTGGAATGTCCTGGTTTTGTTAAAAAACAAGTTTCTCTTTCAGTGAATTTTGCCTGTCAGCTAAAGCCTTCATATTAACTGCACTTTCCTGGAGAACCAGACACATGTTTTGGTAAACCTAGCAATGGAATGCAAACTTATTGATAAGCATGGATGGACATCTCGTGAGAGGGGCGACGAGAAACAAGTGACTAAGAAACTGACGAACTGTGTATAACATTCCATTCACGTGAATACTTCATATAAAGTGGGAGATCACGAGGATCTCGTCCCTTTTTCCTTATGGCCGACCTTAGGAGAGGATCTTGCCAGACGTCCCTGAGAACTGAGGCCTAGTGAGAGACTGAATCCAGCTCCGGTTGGCTGCAGAGTCTAATCCAGGACTTTGGGTGCCGGCTCTGCAGTTGCTGAGACTTGCAAGATTGGTTTTGTATATTTTGTATTATTTTCTCTATTCTTATTAGTAGCATTAGTAAAACATCTTTAATTTTTCCAATCTCTTCTCTCTGTCCTTCTTCTTCCCTCCCGATCAGCCTGTCCTAGTGGGAAGGGGGGGAGATGGAGGGGCAAAAAGGGGAAGTGGGGGGGGAGGAGGGGTAACAATACATCTGCCAGGGATTTTCATTGTCACCCCGCAATCTTAACCCTCGACAGATTCTTACTGGCAATTCACTCAGCATCTGTTTGATTTATTTGTGTTTTTTGTGACCACATTTTCTGCACAGAAGATCATAAACAGAGAACCACTGCAGAAGACATGGTCACAAAGGCCCTTCTTGGGGAAGTTACTCTCAACATGAAGTGACGTTGATACACTGTCCCACAAGCCTCCATGGCCTCCACAGCAGTAACTGATGGCGTTTATGCTCATTCGGGTTCATATCCCCCATAACACAATGTGCATGCCCACATCTCGCCTCATTGAAAATTTGGACTTCGATCTAGTCACTTGGTGTCCTTCCATGGAGGGAAGAACAACCTCTCTCAGCTGTGGTGAGAGGACAATGACCTACAAGGTGGTTGCAAGGGGCTGGTCTGTGACAATTGTCCTGGAGTAGGTGCCCCATGTTGTCCAGGAGCTTGGGCACAGATCAGACCCTGCTCTGCTGGGCTGCCAAATGGCTGCCTGACAGCTTAGCCATGGTAATTATCCCTAATTCAAGCACTTGGGGTAATGCAAGGTTTTTTTGAGGGCACATCGTATTTTCATAACACCCCCCCCGCCTCAACTGACCCAGTTGCGGGTGGAAATGAATCTGTGAATCTGATCCTAGATGTAACACACTGGATCTCCAGAAAACAAGGTACTGCCAACCAGAAGTCACAGGACTGAGTCCCTCCCTGCTGTCACACAAGGTCACCACGGCAGACACGAGGTTTGATGCTCCTGTGGGGAGCCGGGCTGCCTTGGTTGCGAGGCCCTGTCTGTCTGTCTCTCTGTCTGACTTGGTATTTTGAGAAAGACATATTTGACTTTTTAATGAGCTGATATCTGTGGATTACTAAACACTTATTTTAGGTGGACTAGATCTTCCTTTGGGTAGAATGTGGTTTTCTAGATGGGATGCACTGTCATTTTCTCTAATTGAAAGAAGTACTTAGCCATGTGCTTCATGTACTTGAAAGAATGTATTTAGACTTCTCCATTTTAAACTGTATCAGACCATCCTAGGTAAACATATGTTTTAATAACTTTATTTATCAAAATGTTTGGCAGGGCCAAACCTGATTTCTAGTAAGCAGGATTATGTGTTTCATTCAGTGAATTAAGTTGGTACGCATGATATTATCAGTGCTTTTGCAGAAGAGATGGGTAGTGTGGTAATGGTAAATCACACTTGTGATAGCAGAAACTGTGATTTCACATGGGTAGCCAGCAGCAACCAGCAACTCAGCTGAGTCAGTTTAAAGGATCACAGATGTGTCGTTTGTGAAATGTTCTCTAATTTAACTGTATCTGCTAAAAATCTGTTCTTACTTTGAAATCTTTAGCAATCGTATTAGAAAAAAACTTGTAGATTGTCTCTGTGCCTCACTGTGTTAAATTGAAGTCAGGAGGAGTGGGAAGAAAGTACAGCACAAATATACTAATGTGGATTCTTTTCTCAGAATTCTTGTTGAATATTTCCCTCCTAAGTGTTTTGACTTTTCAGTAAGTTTATACATTTTGGAATTTCAGCTGCCTAGTGGATGAAGGGAAGGCAGTAGATGTAGTTTTTCTGGATTTTAGTAAAGCTTTTGATACTGTCCCTCACAGCACACTTCTGGACAAGTTGTCCAGCTGTGAGATGAGCAGATACGCAGTGTGCTGGGTGAAGAGCTGGGTGAATGGCAGGGCTCAAAATGTTGCAGTGGATGGTGCTACATCTGGCTAGAGACAAGCCAGCAGGGATGTTCCTCAGGACTCAGTCCTAGGGCCAGGTCTGTCCAATATTTTTATCAATAATCTAGATGCAGGAATTTAATGCACCATTAGCAAATTTTCTGATAATACCATCCTTGGAGGTGCTGATGACTATCCTGACGGACAATTAGGCAATGATCAATGGCATAAAATCTAACAAGTCCACATGCCGGATTCTGCACCTTGGATAAAGTAATGCCAAGCACAAGTATAAATGGGGAGAGGATTGACTGGAGAGCAGCCCTGCAGAAAGGAGCCTTGGGGCGCTGGTTGAAAGGAGGCTCAACAAGAGTCATCAGTGTGTGCCCTGGCAGCCAAGAGTGCAAATCCCATCCTGGGGTACATCAAACAGAGCAGAACCAACCGCTCAAAGGAGGTGATTATCCTGCTGTATTCAGAGTTGGTGTGGCCTCACCTTGAGTGCTGTGTGCAGTTCTGGGCCCCACGATTTGACAAGGATGTGAAGTATTCAAATGTGTCCAGAGAGCAACAAAGCTGGTGAATGACCGGAAGGCATGTCCTCC
>CABFKC020000221.1:0-29387 GCA_901699155.2 Streptopelia turtur | reverse complement strand
TAAATTTCTTGCTTTTACTCTTCCTTTCCACTTCCTCTGTTCCACTGGGGATGTGGGGGGAAAGTGAGTGAAGAGCTGTGTGGTGCTTAACTGCCCACCTGGGTTAACCCACAGTAGCCATCAAGATTGAAGAATTACACTGGCTTACAAATCAGAGATTTACAAAAAATGGCACTTTTGTGTAATTTTTTTTTCATTATTTCAGAATTGATAAAGAGGGTGGTTTTGGTTTTAGTTTGGTTAGTTTGTTTGTTGATTGTGCTGTTTTGATTTCTGCCGCTTTAGAAACTAGAAACAGATTCACAGTAGAAACAATAGTAGCTTCTCAATTCATGAAAACAAAGGGCATCAGACAGTTAGGTGAATCTTTACAAAATATACCAGGTATGAAGAGATACAGAACAAGACTACAAGATATGACAATGTTGCAGCCCAAAGTCCTGTCAGTATTATCAGTGAGAATATAAATTCCCTTTTTATCTGAACAACAGCTGGTCAGGGGTTTGGGAAAGAACACACTTCTAAATCATACTGTCAAATGCACCTTCCCACTGTGTTGCAGAATTGTCTTGAAAGTCTTGTACCGCAGCAATTGCTACTGAAGTGCAGTGCCTGAGGTTTCTTTTGCCAAACTAGTGCAAAGTATTCAAGCCATTTATTTTCTTCAAAGGACATTGCAGGCACTCAGCAAATGATCGTCCCTTACATGTTGGGTCTACTCTTTAGGACTAGCACTCAAATATGATGGATGTTGTGAAATAAGGACTGAAGTAGAAGACTAAGAAGTAGGTGCTACATTTACACTGCTTTCAGTCTTTCATCCCCCAATGCCTCTTCAATGCAGCACATCCTAAAAGCTCTTATACATTTTCCTGCTGTACAATGGCTTCCAACTCCTTCTGTTTCTTGCCCATGCTGCATGCATTGGTGTAGATGCACTTCATTTGCACTATTGATCCCCCCACTTTTTCAGGAGGAGAAGCCCTAATTCCTATGTGTGACAGTTCTCAGGAGCTTCCATGGTTTCTAACACATCAATAATCCTTGTGTCTTTGCTCCTACATAGATCTCTGTCTCCTGCTTCCACTGGGACAGTAGACTAAAGAACCTTGTTAGCATACCCTCCATCAAACATCAATATGCTGGACCCTGGCTTATCTCTAGTAGTGCTGGTTTTACCCCTTTCATCCCTTAAATCTAGTTTAGAGCTCTTTCAATGAGACCTGTTAACTTCTGTAAAAAGATCTTCTTTCCCCTTTGAGACAGGTGTAGCCTGTCTGTCATCAGTAGTTCTGGTGTTGTGTACACTGACCAATGATGAAAAAAACACAAAATTCTGCCAGTGACACCAGGCTCAGAGCGAGGTATTGATCTTCTGTGTCTTCCTGTTTCTTCCCTCATCATTCCTTACGACTGGAAGGACAGAGAAAAACATTACTTGTGCTCCTTATCCATTAACCCAGGGTTATCAAACTCATTTTCACTGGGGGCCACATTAGCCTCGCAGTTGTCTTCAAAGGGCCAAATGTAATTTTAGGACTGGTTTAGTGCAGTATTTACCCCTGTTTGGTTGAAGTAGTAGATATGAGATGTCTCAGAGAACTTGAAATATCACTGTTTAAGGTAAAGTTTAATCATCTGACCTGCTTCTGAACCACCTGTTTAAGCACAGCATCATTACAGCAGAAAGAAGTGAATATAGAATTTACTAATTATTTTTTTTAAATAACTAGAAATTTCTTTTCATAATAGTATCTGATGTCTAATAATATAGAAAAAAAATCAGATGTGGAAAACAGTTAACTGTAGATAGAGGTGGTAATTTCTATCTAAGAGAGAAACTTTACAGCTGGTTAATTCTAAGTGTTTTGTTAATTATTTTTGCTTATTTTTCTTCTTGTAGTATTTTAGCAGACATAATTAGTATGAAATAGTACAACATTATAATGCCTATATATAGCTCTAGAACCTTAAATTTAAAAAAAAAAAAATCTCGAGAAAATGACTAGTAAATCTCTGTCATATTTTTATGTAGGTGTAATTGTAGAAATCACTGTGCTATCTTCATCTAGTTATTTTGCAACTTGTTTATGAGTTAACAAAAGAACCACTTTACTGATCAAGAAATCAGGATACTGAGAGAAAAATCTCATTTAGATTAATTAAACCTAATAATAAAATAATAAAATCCTGAGAATCATTAAGTTCAGGTTTCCTACCTGATGCATATGAAGAAGTGGATTCTCAAGGGAAGAGTCTTCAAAAAATCAGCTAAGAATACAAACAAGTCTCAAAATGAAATGTAAAATAAAAGGAAAACATTCTGCTCAGGAACCCTTTCCTTCAGATTTACTGAGGAGAATGAATTCACAGTGTAAACTTCACATTGGAAGATTCCAGACACCCATGAAATTAAATTACTACAGGGAATCTTCAGTTGATTCATTACAGTAACTTCCTTCAGTCTTTTCATTTTTGAAAAACAAAACAAGAACAATACGGAGCTTTGGAAAACCTTATCAAAGAAGTATCTCAATATTTTCAGGAAAGAAAAATGGATCAGTTGTAAGACAATAATCTCTCTGAAGTACAAATTTAGAATCACAGGATAGAATCACCACAGGCAAACAAAGTGCTAGAGTTATAACAATTTTACAGCAGTTATCCAAAACATCATTATTTACTTAAGGCTTCCTTTTTTTTCTTTCACATGCCTTGGAGAATATTTAATTGGGCAATTCATTGGACTCTTATATGAGGATCTGGACCCATGCTTCCAAGTAATTGTACAAGCTTAAATGTGATATTGAAATATTTATTGTATTTTCATTCTTCTGTAGGTCAAAGATTGTTTAAAAAGCAATTTTTGTAATAAATTACATATTCTTGAGAACCAACCTTTGACTAAGAAATATGGCATCTATTGATTTGCAATATTCTGAAAGATTGTGGTTTATTCCAAAGATAATATTTTATTTAGAGTCACTGCAATTTGTCTACTGAGTCATCAATTCATCCTTATCTTCACAGAAATTAAATTATTTTTGTTTTCTTTATTGAATAATTTTAACATCTCCAGCTTTGTTAATAGTGAGTGCAAAAGATATTTATTTGAAAAGATATGGAATTATCAATAGGGATATAAACAAGACAGTTCTTTGATAACATCTATACATTTGCTCATTTTATCCCATCAAGATAAAGATGTGAACATAAAGGGACTCTTTCCATCTTACATATATCAGGCCTCACTAAACATAAAGAGAACAACAAATTTGCATAATTAACTGCATCACCAAAATAAAATAAAACAAGCTAACAGACAAAAGTGTATTTCTTCGTGAATAAATGCATATTGTTGTGAAGTGATGAACACTGAAGTGTTTGTAAGACTGTACATTCCACCTGTATGGAGTACGGAAACACTAGCTCTTTTTTGCTTTTTGTAGATCATAAAGAAAAATACAAAATAAACAACAAAAACAAAACAAACCCCTCCACATCTATGAAGGTTTTCCTCAATTTGAATGTTTTCTACATCTAGGCTTAAGTATACCTATAAAATTACAAGGAAACATTTACATGTCAGCTTTTGAATTTTTGTTTCTTAAATTGGATTTAAATTCTATGCTCGAGATTGCACAAGATGAATCCCACCTATGAAAAATCTCTCTCTGTTGTCCCATATCTCCATACTTTTCTTATACAGACTATACAAACAATGCTGGCTGTATATTTTCAGAACTCCAAACTCCATTTTCTGGTGTGGATAATTTATAACTATTTAATTAAAATCTTTCAACATTTTGGATTAAAAATACTGGAATGTGGCTTGAAAATCACAATCTGTAGTTCTCCAGTCTAGTTCAGTCAAGTAGAACTCTCATTTTGGTTTATGGGTATGCTCTAAGGAGATCCAGGTAGGATTTTTTTCTCTCCCTTCCCTAGGAAAAGCTGTTCCAGGAAACCAGTTACTTTCTGAGCTTTTTGAATATGATGACAGCATTGACTATTAGCGAATGTATTGAGTAAGAAGAAGGAGGAGCAAAACCATTGCACTTACCCATTCTCAAAGAGAGCTGTATTTTGCAGCATTGTTGGTAATTTCTGATAGTTGTCCAAGGGCACAATCCAGGAGCTGAGGATGTCCCCAGCATGGACAGTGTCCTCACCAATAAGACAGAGTCCTGCAGGGTTTAGCAGAGCAGGTAGTGCCAGGGTTTGGTAATGGGGTCCATAAACAGCACCCAACACAGCATGTGATGCACCAGGGGTACTACCAAGTACTATCTACCACATAGCTCAGGCAGGCCTTGTGCCTGACCCAGGGCTCTCATGAGGCTGACCCAGGGCTGTCATGATCCCATGGGGCCATGGGAAGGGTGCCTGTGGCAGGATGCTTAGAGTAAAACTTGTCAGAGGCGCTAAAGGGCTGTTGTTGTCTTGAGAGCCCTGATTCAGCTATCCCTAGGGATAATGGTGTCTACAACCTAAATGAACTTCTGGGACTTCCTCAGCTTTTCCAGCTTGAGGCTGCATGGAGTGTGTCATGGTTTAACCTGAGCTAGCAATACAACCATGATAGCTGCTCAGCCACTCCCTCCCGTATCCCTGCCAATAGGGGAGAGAATCAAAAGGGAAGGAAAAAACTTGGATTGAGATAAACACAGTTTAATAAAATAACAAAATAATAATACCCTACTAGTAAATATATATATTAAATAGAAATAAAATATACTCAAGGCAATTCCTCATTAACTCATTGAGCAGCCAGTCACAAGAAATGGCACCTGTTCCCATAGCCAGTCCCAGAGAGAGAAAAGCGAGGAAAAAGGCAGAAAGTCTCAGAGGCCTTTGCAAAGTGGTAAAAAGCTGGACTAAACATCCTCCACCAAAAAACTTCCCCAGCTGCGGCCCAGAGAGAAATAGTGGAAGAGCCACCTGAAAGGTCTCAACCCTTCCTACATAATTAGCATAACACTAATGGGATACTCTTATTGATAAGTCTGGTTGTCAGTCAAGCTCTGCCCCATCCATGTCCCCCTTCCTCAATGCCTCACACCTGTGGGCAGAGTGCTCAGAGTGTCTTTGGCTCTCAGACAAGAGCAATTAAAAACATTAACTCTGTAGCCCAGAGTTATCTCTTGTTCTCAAACTAAGTCCAAATAATGAGCATGCTAGCTATGAAAAATAAAGGTTTCTAACTGCGTGAAGAAAATTAACCCATTTTCAGTTAATTCAGCACAGAGTGTCAGGAAAGACCTTTCCATGCAAGTTTACGGGAATGTCTTCTATAAGGTGCTTATGGGTATTGTGGCAGAATGCAAACCCCCCTCTCTCCCCCTCCCTCCTTCAGTATGGAAGGAGTAGGCACATCTCCCTCCCTCTGCTACTTGAGGCTGACAGCTTCTTTTGTTTGGTCCCAGAGCACCCTGGCCAGGGCCATTAGGAGAAGGGAGTGCCGAGGCGCCGCTGAGCCACTGGGCACCTGCGGCCAGTGTGGGGGATATTTGGAGGCTTCAGGGGCACCCACAGCCAGTGTGGGGGTGCAGAGAAGCTTCTAGAATGCCTACAGTCAGATCTGATCAGCCAATATAAAAACGGGATTCTCGTCGAGACTCCGCCCATTGTCGCAGGTCTCTCGGAGCACGAGCAAGATGCTGCCGCCGAGAGCCCCCCTCCCCAGGATGAAGACTCCGCTTGCCTTGCCGCCACGGGTGTGAGTAAAACTTCTTGCAGGTTTGCGAGTATATTTATACTTTCCATGCACATATACACATGTAACTTTCCGTGCACATTTGCACGCGTACTTTCCGTGCTTAATGCAAGCACGTGTACTTTCTGTGCACATTTGCACGCGTATAAATTATTTCCTCGCACAATCGTGAATGTATTTTCCTCCCGTGCTTCCATATAAGCACGTGTAATATTCCATGCACATTTGCACGTGTAAGTAAATTAACCCTCACAGGACTGCGAGTGTATCATAAATTTACCCTCGCACAATCGCGAGTGTACACCTTTCCGTACTCACTATGAGTACGTGTATCTCTTATTACTTTAAAAGAGATGCACACCGTGTTTAGGCAAGTGTGTACTTCTCCAGGACTCAGGGACGGCTCCAGCACTGTTTTGGGTGAAGCCATGTGCATGCACTCTGTGGACCGCCTGTTGTATTAGTTGCTGCCCCTTAATAATTTTCCTCAACTGATATCTGAACCTGTATTTAAGTCACTTTCGGAGTGCTAAAATCCTGTTTCTCACCAGTTTAATAAAAGTTGTCCCTTAAGTTGTCCCTTAAACTAACCTCAGGGTGCCTCCGTGACAGGTATGGAGGGAGTAGCACTTATAAAAAAAAAACAACCAAACAACCAACCAACCAAACAAACAAACCCAAAACCAAACCAAAATAAAACAAAAACAACCAACCAACCAAAATAAACAAACCAAAAAAAACCCAACAAAAACCAAACCAAACAAACCAAACAAATAAACAAAAAAAGAAGGAAAGTAAGTGCTGACGAATAATGTGTGAAAATGTCTCAAACTGTAGGCCTGCTGAAGCTGCAAGAACAGCTACATGCAGAACACTAAAACTCGGCTGAACTTTGTCCAAGGCTACCGGCACACACTAAGCATCAATAGTGGAGAGTACACCTTGGAGCACCTCCAAGGTGACAGTGGTTTCTCTGTGCAGACAAAGATTATAGGATTATATGTACACATTTGCTAACCAAAATAACCCTTGAGGAACTTTCTAAACACCTGCCAAGAAGCTGCTTGTGCCTCCATATGACCCTATGTTCCTGAGTAAACATCTGGGGTTTGTGTCCCAGCTGTGCCCAGAGAGGCTGTGGAAGGCCCTGGGCAATCTGATCTAATTCACAAAAAAACTTTGAGCAGGGGTTGGACTAGTCAAGATTTAGCTCTTGGTTCCAACCACAATTCTTCAATAATGCTCTTAATATTCTGAATTTAGCTTTTACTGACAGATTATAACTTTCCAAGTCTATAGTAGATTTTTTTTTTTTTTTTTAGCATTTTCATGCTGCTTATAAATATCAAGTGTTGGGACCCCAATGATTTTTGGTGTGCATGTATAGAAAACCATTCTCACAACAAGAAGTAGAACTTGTTACTGCCACTCTGAAAGAACATAAATTGTTTTACATACCTACATGCATCCTTTTACTCATATTCATGTGTAGGCTGATCAGTTCTTTATCTCTAAAACCAAGATGCAGATATTAGATGTTATGAAGAGCTCTATATTGGGTTTTTTGCACAAAAGATATATTTAATTTTCACAACAAAGTATACATGAGAATTGTAAAATATTGATGACTTTCTTCACTGTTTAGAGGGAAATTGTAACAATCCATTCACTGATGAAGTCAGCTGGAGATTTTGGCAAATCTTTTCTTTTCTTTTCTTTTCTTTTCTTTTCTTTTCTTTTCTTTTCTTTTCTTTTCTTTTCTTTTCTTTTCTTTTCTTTTCTTTTCTTTCTTTTCTTTTCTTTTCTTTCTTTTTCTTTTTCTTTTCTATTAAGGCATACAAAGTTTCAGTACCAGTTTAGGATGAAAAAACTAGCACTGTCACTAAAGAAGTATCTGTCATTCTCACAGTTGCTTGCCTCTAGCTTCTACCACATTCTCACTGCCAACAGAGAGGTTCATGTAGCTGCATGATGAACTGGTCTGGTTAAAAATATCTTTGTCCAGCTTCCTGAACAGTTCCCCAGGGATCACTTCTCTCAGCAGCAGCGTAAATTCGGGAAATGAAAGGTGCATATCCATAATCAGTGCAACAAATCTAAATTGAGACTGCTGTGATCTCAGTTGCCTTTTCCATCCGCAGCTGTGCACTCTGCTGCATTGCACTGGCACTATGTCTTCTGTAATCATGTATTGAAACATTATGGGGAGCTGAATGGATAAAAATTCACATGGCAAAAGAAAAAAATAAAGAAAAAGGTGTTAGACCTTGGCTGGATCAACTCCTTGAAACAAGTTACAATGTGGCTACTCAAGCCCTCAGATATTACAAGTTAGGGAGAAGGAATAAGTAAGCAATAAATAGTGGGGAAAATTAGGACCATGACAGACAAGAAAGGATTGCATTTCTGAAGCAGCACATGGAGATATTATTTTTAGTGCTGTGGATAAAAGAAAGGTAGATCTTAGATAAAACCACTACAGTATAATTACCTCAGGATTTTTCTTTCTCTTCCACCACATCTTGCCTAAAACTGATACAGCTAATAGACATCAACTGATATATAAATCAGTTTGAAAAGGTGACATAATGCTCTGTGTTGAATCAGAGCAGCATGATGCCCCTTTGGCTTACACTAGCAGAAAAAATCCCAACCAACAAGGAGTTAGATTATCAATTCAGTTTTTGTGTCATGATTTTTTAACTGAGGCCCTTATACAAACCAAAACATCTTAAGTCTTTATTTCATCAAAGTGTAAAATGGAAGGGTATTTGAACTCTCTTCCCTTGCAAAGTAAAAAACTCCTAGCAAAAGAACACCCTGGCCATTTATTTTTTCTTAGATAAATGCCAGTTTTTCTGAGCTTCAAGCATGAGAAAAGAGAGGAAAATCCCTGTTCACTTCTAGCTTTGGATCACCTCTAGACCATAATGGACTTGTCAGACTGCTTACAGCAACTTTGGGACTAGTTTGCACTGGCTGTGGGAACAGCATCACTAAAACCTGGCCCTCTATCTTCCAATAAAACTAAAGCTCCATGATCATTTTTCTGTTGCAGTGGCTGCATCAAGTCACAGAGCAAAAAGAAAATGTACTATAAAAAAAGGACAGACATGGAAATATTGCGTGTATTCTTCAGTGCATTTCTACCAGCCATTATCTGCTGAATTATCAATTACTTTCTACTCTCTTGAGTGACTATATCAGCTACCTAGTGTGGTAGGAGAAGTGAGCATCCCAAAATGATATTAAGTAAGCAAGCTAAACTGTAATACTGCATTAAATATTTTCTATTTAGACAAAAATATGGCTGCATTTGATCTCCCTTAAGTCCCCAAACTCTCACTTCACAGAGATTTACCCAGGCTCTAAATCAAGGAAGCTGAGGGCATGCTACTTTCTAACAATCTGTTCCTTCAAGTTAAAACAGCTGAACATGATCTTGTGAGCTCCCAGCATGGTGCTGTGGCTGAAAGGGCTAATGTGATTCTTGGCCACATAATCAAGGGAATACTCAGCTGGAGTAGGGAGGTTATATTACCAACATAACAGCATAAATGTTTATGTTTACTCTGGGGCTTGAGGTACAAACTGTAGTATACACAGTGCCTAGAGAGGCAGCTGTTCTCCATGACTGCAATGTTTAAAAGAATGGTAAGCAAAGGAGACTGTTTACCGCAGTAGGAAGAAAACAACTCAAATGGATTTAGGTGCCAAACAATAGATGCTGAAAATACTGATATCTGCAACTTTTTTTTAGTCTCATGTCACACATACAAGCTTTTCCTACAGCAGTTTGAATAATGGATGAGGAGCAATGAATATGTGTACAGTAAGAAATGTATATTTCTGTACTATATCTGGACTCAGTGCTCTCTTTAGCCTCCTTAGAAAAGGTTTTAAACACGACAGTTACTTATAAATGCTTAGCAAATATCTAATTACACAGCAAGGAAAAAGAGACTGAACACTGGTATGTATTTAGATACAAATGTGTGTAAAGGAATACAGAACATGCATGTTTATTTCAAAGTCTTCTTACTGTCCACTTCCCTTTTCCCTCTTGGGAAGATGCACTACCTTCTTCTGATCGTGGTAACAATGCCAGATTTTTACATCACCTTTTCATCATCAGACTGTATTAATGGATGAAATAAGAAAATGGAAAAGAAAAAAAAAAAAAAGAAAACAAACAAGACACAGTGAGGGAACCACTTGCTGCAGGCTATTCAACAAGGCAACGAATTGTGATGGAAACACTCAGAAATCCCAGTCTTGTTTTCCCAGGCTAATACTTACCCAATAGACCGTGCTGTTTCTGTGAGATCACAAGTGCATTTTGTCTTTGAAGCATGTTATCCATTACCTTTGAAGGGTTTTCTTTTAATAAAATACAAATCAAATACATCTAAAATAAATCAAACACAGCAAGGCTTTGAACCAGATCCCAAGAGGTCCTGATAACATACTCTGCATTTAAAAATGTGCTGATAACATACTCAGTATTTACAAATGCCGATGATCTCAATGGGAGTTGAGGATGCTCAGGATCTCACTTAGGATTTGAATCCAAAGAACAAAACTCAAACAAAAAATGAAACAAAACTACACATAGGGCACCAAGGTGAAAGGTGGAAATACACTATGAGCTTATTCTGCCCCTTATATTGAAAACAGCAGTTGGCCACAGATACAGTCTGAGTATCTCATCTTTTAACTGTAAAGAGGCAAAATTCGGGCCCTCAGGCTTCCTATTCTTCTAAGTCAAAGATGCTAATGATGTGTCTGCCTACCAATGTGAGAAAGAGTGCCACTGCTGAGACCCTTTCTTTGAAGCAAAGTGCAATTCTAAAACCTTCATTTTGTCATTGAAAATCCCTCCTTAAGCTCTGACATCTTTTCTGACCTCACATAAAGTGCTATAATGTAATCCTAGTGGGAGCACCAGAAGTTGAAAATCCACTAAACCTGATGAAAGAGTTAACACAATAATGACTTATAAAATTAAAAAGAATTTCAGCACAATATATTTAAACCCAAATATGCCATTGTCCACCCTTTATAAATCAGACACTCATAAATAGTCTATTCAGTAATTATCAAAACCAACATCTGAACACTATTCGGTAGATACTGGAAGATTCCAGGGTACTTTGCTGAAATTATATATGGCTTTAGTTTGAAGCACAATAAGCAGAGATGATTGCCAAATTGAAGATTTTGTTTACAGTTAATGCACTGAACACCTTTTACAAAAAGAACATTTCTGAAGGATTGCAAAGTAGGTGATAACAGGGTTCTGAACATGCAGTTCAATGTCAAGATGTTACACCAGCCAAAGCAATTTGGACAGGCATTTTTTATTTTTTTAAACATGTACCATTTATATCTGTGAAACAAGGTTATTGACTTAATGAAATACTCATTGCAATAGAAAATATGGGATTGAATCACCTGATGATTTCAACATTCACCTTGTATTATAAGAGGTAAGAATTAAATCTGCACTGAAAGACGACATTAAGATATGTGAAACCACCAATTTTCTAACCCACATTTAGGCAATTTAAAAATGAAAATAATAGCCTCATTAACTGTCAGTCTTCAGAGGTGTGAAATTCATGTTAAAGATCTGTATCCCCTGTGTGAGTTATACAAGCCACCAGGAATTATGATTATGCCTAATTTAAAATCTTTGCTTCAAAAGAAGAAGTGAAATATTGGATATGACAGAAGTGAATGAAGCTGTCATTATTTTAATTTTATTTAACTCATTGTAACAACTTTTCTTACTCTCTAATGTTATGCTTCTACGTTTTTCTTATCCAACAGCACCACCAAGTGCCACTAAAGTTTTCAATACTGTTTTTATTTTTCCCACTCATGAAAACCTTCGTTGTTTGTTTTGTTGGGTTTTTTTGGTTGTTGTCATGGGTTTGTTTTGTTTTGCTTTTTATAATTAAGATACGAGTAAGCTGCTGCAAATGTTAAACATTATTAAGGAAGCAAATAAACCTAAAACTAGTGGATCTGTGTTTCCTAAACTTTCAGTCAACAGTCTTTGGAAAAGTTTTCTAGTATTAAGATACGAAGATGTATTTTATATAGGAATATACAAGAAATAGCTACCTACATAAAAATCAGTATATTTATATGTTTATATTTACTTATTTAAACTGGTATTTAGTGTCACAGCGATAAGGACATGCTCCACGTCATCCTGTCTTCCATTCATTTGTCTGCTTTGTGGCTGGTCTGTACTGAAGGTTGTTTCTGGGAGCATGACTAAAGGCATACTAAGCCATTCAGTGCCCTTCATCTCACGGGCCTCAAGCATGCTCCAGAGGACTCTTTCTCATTGCCTTCATGCTAATGCTCGTCAGGTCAATTCAGTGTGTGAGCAGCTTCACTGCCATAGGGTGACCCAGAATGGACATTAGAGACCCTGAGAAAGGCATTTGGTCTTTTGAGCTGCTACTAGTTGTATAGCTTAACCTGTTTTCAGTGTCAGAGTGTAATCTTCCACTGCTATAAACCACACAAATTCTGCTGTGAAAGAAATGTTTATTCTCTAACTGATGTTTTAAAAGAGTTTGTGATTGTTTTGGTGATGGCTTTGAAGACTAGGGAAGTGACACACATGCCCTGGGGAAGGTAAGACCTCTGTAGCATTTCTCATTGGCAAGCTCTTAGTAGCAGCTCATCTCAATGCAGCATTGCAGACCTCCACTCTGAGGTACCTCATTCTAACCATCCTCTGTGCAGGGACCCTAAGCACTGAGTTTTCAATCTGTTAGCCAAGAGCCAAAACTGGTTTGTGCATGCCCTCCCTCCAGCCTAACGAATGTTTACCTAGACTATGCACAATGGAACAGATTGAGCAGGACAACTGAAAGTACCCCATTGCAGAAAACTAATTTAGTGGATTCACATGGAAAGTGTGGGTTAGCAACCCCAGAGGCAAGGACAGGAACTGAGTCTTGGTTTCCCATGTCCTGAAAGGCTTATTTAAACACTGAGCAATGAAGAGGAGCAGGGCTGTGGTTTGTGCTAGGTTAACTCCAGTACATACTTTTTAAGAGTATCTACCAAATGAGGCTTGGAAACAGATGATTTGTGGATAGGTCAGGTACAAAAAAAAGAGTCTCTGAACACTTCCAAGACAGAGGCATTTTTGTGTGTGCTTGTTAGAAATTTATTCAGAAAATACATATGAATAAAGAGTGATAGAAACAATGCAGCACTCTGGACATGGACATCTAAAATGTCAGCCAAGGAAGATCAAGAATAATTTTATGAGTCTTAATTTTTTTTTAAATTTTTTTATATATATATACACCAGGAGCATTATATCAGAATGAATATTTGGGGATGCTTTCAATGCTGTAATAGTGAAGTTGGTTTGCTCTAGTTCTGGAAAGTTCAGAAATCTCCCATTTTCCTCCTCTTCTTTTACTCCATCTATTAGAAAGATATTTCAATGTAATTTAATTTTATTTTATCTTTTCAAACTTTCAAGTGAAAGTAAGTAATGGAATTTTATTAAAACAAATAGCAAATGCCCAATGAAGATACAAAATAGAACTTCTATTGTCTAATTGTTCTTATTCAATAGATCTCTTGTGGTTTGAGTTAACACACTTTGGGTCAGGAACTCTGGGGAACTTGCCAAATATGTTACAGCTGTTCTTATTGAACAACTTCATTAAAGCACTTAGGAGGCAGCAAACATTTTTTTACAACACTTTGCAGATTGCACTTGTTCAGGTGACTTTTCAAACCTTAACAGGGACATAAATGTAACAAAAATCAAGCTTGAAATGTTGAATAAATGGATATACAAACCAAATGAGATTTTGAAAGATAAAAAAGTAAGTCATGACACCTAAGGAAAAATGAAATTCCTACTTTGCACTCAACAGAAGGGATAAAAAATGAAAGTTAAATATATCAGGGAGTGATGGTAGACAAAAAGTTGCATTTTAATTTATAACACAACATGACAAAAAGCAAGTATAGCATAATATATAATAACATATAAAAGAAACATTGAGTCACAAAACACAGAAATGACAGTTTGTCTGTGTTACATCATTTGGGACACCATGTCTGAATATGGGGTAAACCAACACTACAGAAACAATACTAGAATAAAAAGTTGTATAAACAATAAATATGTGACTCATTTTTCACGCCACTCTATAGAGTAGAGAAATCTGCTTTGTATTAATAAACAAAAGGTCTTGTACATAGTTCCACTGACTCTCAGGGCCAAGTGGCACTGTCTGCTTACATCCATCCTGCTTGGAATCAGCCATGGTCTCCCAGGTGGGGCTCTATATAGTTCACGGAAGAGCAGTACCTATAGACTGCATCTAGGAGCATTGTGGCTGAGATTTCCTGCTTAGTGATGGGGACACATTGTAGGCTGTGCCACTTGCTTGCAGAGAATGAGAACTAACCCTGGTATCTCATAAACAGACGTAGCACTGTATGACCAAAGTATTTTTCCCCTTTCTTATTTACCATTAGAGACATACCTTAGCTAAATCTACATTGTTAAGTACATTGGGCCCATGGAGTGACCCCTAGCCACAGGACAAGTGACAAGAAGTAGCATGGAATGAGGGGAAAGAGATGTTCCCTTCCACAGAAAACTAGATATTATCTGCTATGTATGGACTCTACAGCAGTGGGTTTTCTAGCCTCATCCACCACTTCTGTGACACTAAGATGTAATAATTATTTTCTATGTGTTTGTTGCTGTTTTTGCTTTATCCCCCTTGCCTCCCAGTGTAATATGTCTGAAACATCGCAATAGTAATGCTGCATTCCAACAAAGTATTTTTATTAGCATGAATTTCTGATATGTGGTACATACCTCATGGTGTGGTATAAGGTCCTGTAAGTGTGCCAAATCTACTGGGATAGTTTTGGAACACTGCTGGAGGTGTAGATCAAACCAGATGTTTTTGTTATCTTGTTTACATTGCTTTTTGTGAGTAGTCTCTAGAGCAGGAGCAGGACCTATGTTTTATTTAGGAACAGTTAAGTTTAATGAAGCCAAGAGAGACCCCAGGAGCGAAATAAAATGTTCATTGTTTGGGCTATCACTGAAGCAGGTCCAGTAGAGCAGACTAAATTATTTAGCAACATAGTTGTACCTACTTTGAAAATACTACAAGCTATGATAAGTATAAAATCTTATCCACTGTTAGAAAGCTATACAGAATAATTTTTTAAAAAGTAAATAATATCTATACCTTGACAAACATGATAAAACTGTACCTCTGTCTCAGCGTTCTTGGAAATAAGATCAGGTGACACAAAAGTGTTATCCTCAAATTCTGGGCTATACAACCTGCACTCTATGTCTCCTAGAAGCACAGGAAATTGCCTCTAGTAAGTTGTCAAAAAGAAGATGAATTCTAAGATATACTTGAAAAAGTCAAAATGTAAAAACACAGGTGAAATACCTGGAATGGTAAAAGAGGGCATGACTCAGAGTGATAATCTCATATTTTGAAAGAGAAAATACAGATCAAATGTCTCTATTTTTGAAACAAATAAAGAGAAAAGACCTTTTCTGAAGAATTTCAACAGTGAATCGCATAAGAAACTGGAAAATAAAGTTGACTTTTTCCCCCAGTTTTTATAGTTAATACCACTGAAATTGAGCAGTCTTTTTTTCGGAGCAAATTTAATTTTCAGTAAAAATGACTTGCTGAATAAAAATGTAAAAATATACTTAAAAGTAAATCAATTTTTTTTGTAAAAATGCTATTTAAAAGTTAGTATATGTCTGTTCTCTAAATGTCATTATCTCTTTCATAATAAATACTTGTATAATTTCAAGTTATTTTGGAAAATGAGACCTATTCAACTGCTAAGGCCAAAAGACAATATTGGGGTTTTTTTCATAACATTAAACAAAATTAACTAGAATTTTAATATAATCTCAACTAAATAAAAAGCACTGGGAAAACAAAACAAAACAAAACAAAACAAAACCAAACACTAAACCAAACAAACAAAAACCGACAACAACAGCAATAAATCTACAAACAATTAAGAAAGCAAAAAACCTTAACAACAACAAAAACCCACACCAGCAACCCCCTCAGAAAAAAGCCCAAAACCAAAAAACAAAAACCAAACCAACCAACCAACCAACCAACCAACAAAAACTCAAAAACAAAACAAAAAACAAAACAAACAAACAAACAAAAAACAACAACAACAGAAAAAAAAAAAAAAAAAACAAACAAAAACTCATGGGTGATTTTTTTATTTAGTATAGGAAATAAGATACCAGCTTACAATAATATGTCTTTCTATACTGAATGTTGCCATAATAGCATTAAGTAAATGGACCAACCCCAAACTTCACTCATGCAGTCTGTCATCTTTAAAACAAAGCAACCAGCCATATCCATTCATTATTTTTCCTTGTATTAATATGTTAAACAATGTTGCAGAAAAAATCTTATTGATATGTTAAAATTCAACAGTTTTTCAGTAGAAATCTTACGTTTGTGAAGACTGATTTTTACTAACAGCCAAAAAAAGCGAAATAAAAGCTGAAAATTTCTTTTATATACAATAATTCCTGTGTTGTAATTTTTGAAAACCACTTTACAGAAGTTCTGTTTTTAGAGAGACAAGTACTTCCCTTTTTTTCTACTACAACTTAAATGCAATTAATTAACAGGATTATTTTGTCTTATCAGGTACTGTGTTAATCCACTTGCCTTATATTGATATTTAACAGGGAGTTCTACTCCCAAATGTCAGTCTTTTCTTCTTTAATATAAACAAAATGCAAGTGCAATATGTTATTTCAAGCTTTGCAGTCCTTGTAAATATTGTAATTACACATGTTGAAGAAAAAAGTTATAAAATTTATCATGGAGGACCCAAAAGTAATTTGTTTTGAGAGGTACTCAAAAGAATCATAAATGTGGTGTCAAACAGATAAAAAGGCCATATTGCATTCCATTTTGCAAAGCAGCTTTTAAATTACTTTTCATTATTTCTAAGAGCTGGAAAATATTTCTTCTACCATTTTTTCTTTTCATTTGTCAATTTTATTATATAATTCCCTTTTCTCTTCTACTGCTCCTCTAAATTGAACTGAAAATAAACAGTTTTTTCCTTATTTCACAGTAACAAATTCCATGTATACATTACTTTATCCTGCCAAGCCACATTGAAGACAACCACCTTAAGATTGTTTCATACCTGAAGCTGGTGTCACAAAATCAGTCTCATATTATTAAGATGATAAGTACAAAACTAAGTCACATTTACAGAGTGTAATTTTTTCAACACATGGCCAGATTTGTCACAATGCCAGCCTAAAAACTGTGACCTTTTATAGATATTAATATCCCTCAAAAAAGGATCTTACACATGTATGCATAACAGGGGGGTTAAAAAAACAGCAAAGTGATTTGAGATCAAAGAGAAACAGTTCAGAAGATAAGCAAATCCATAATCTTAAATTCAAATAATGTAATTCAAGACAATGTCACTTGTCCATCTAGTGGCATATTTCATAGTCAGAATAACTTCTGGGTATAGATACCTAATGGTTATGTGTCTGAATCAGAGCTGCTTCTTTTTGTAACTGGTGAAGGGTCATTGATGTTTAGATGTCTAGCTAGGGATGGGATGAATTGTGTTCTGGGGATGTTGTTTGCTCTGTTAAGTATACAGACCAACCAGGTAGGTTGGTCCAGAAGTCTGTCATACACATTTTTCTCTTGGGCAAAATCCTTTACCATCCTTTACATTCTATTCCCAGCCTTTAGCATTCTGCAATCTCCAGTGTGTGGCTAATTGCACTCTAGAAATGAACTAGAGAGCATTCTGCAATTTTTTTAAATACAGACTCTAGAACCGAGGCTGTCTATTTTAAATGCTAAAAAGCATTCAACTTTATTCTGAGCTCTTATGTGCCAGGATGTTCTCCATGGTAACAGGAAATTGTAGTCCAGTTAAAGGATGTCTTAATAGTGCAGTAGTAACAGTATAATGCCTGGCAGGAGTTATCAGTACAAGACTGAATAAAGTGCTTTTTGTAGTGGTTTGAACCATCTCTGGACAACCACTGAATTCTAAGTGGTTTGCAACAACAGACATGAAGCAGCCCACTTTTGCTTAAGAATGAGTCAGACTCATCCAGATTTTTTCTAGTCTTCAGTCAGGCTTCAGAAATTGCTCTGGTTTTGGCATCATTTGCCATTAAATGCAAACTGTAATGGTTGGTAGGTGGTTGGAATGCAAACTAGAGGGCATCAAACTTTTATGAATTGCATGAAGCAGCTCAGTGGGCGAATGTTTTGATTACAGAAAACACTGAGTTCGTACAGGGTGTATTTAGAGGTTTAACACATCTATTAACAAAATCACCCCTCAATTAACATTGTCTCTATTAATTAACAAAAGCACTCACAGACTAGCAATGTGACACTCACCCTTACAACAAGCAGGAGAGAGTTGTTAGAAAAAAAATGTGTGGTTTGCTGCCAGAATGAAGAGGAGCCATGGGAATGCAGCTGCAAATCCTCACAGAGCAGCTATGAAGGCAATGAAAAATCACTGCTGTGGCAAGGGATAAAAGAAAGAGAGAGGTTTGTAACCCTGCCATGAAATAGAAAGAAAAAGGTACGTAGATAAGGGAGAAAGAAATCAAAAGACAGGAGGGAATTTTAAGAGAAAAGAAATGGAAGGAAGGCAGTAAATCAGCACAGCCTTAGGATATCTATATTGCCTTTAATTGATTCAAATTATTTCATTCATTATATTTCAATTGGAGGAAAATGGAAGAGCTGAGGAAAGAGCTGCTAGGTTCCTAGTAGTAGGGAGAAACAATAAATCATTGTCCTGATAAAAACAGAAGGGAAAAAAAGAATCTTGGTAATTTTAACTATTGGCACACATGTGGAGGAAGAATTCCTGTGGCTTCAGACTGTGATACCAGCATTGCTTATTGCCACAGAAATTGGTAACACGCTATAATTTCAAAAAAATACCTTGGATGCAGGATCAAATGTATGAAAGATTAATGATTGTGAGGAAAGAATCTATTGTATAAATTTAAATACCTTTGCCTTTGCTTTTTACTTTAAAAATAAATAACCAGAAAGATTTTGAAAAGGTACAGTGTTTAAGGAATGGCACTGAGCCTAAGGTACAAATAGTCAGCACGTGACACCAACTACAAATGAGAAATAAATTCCTCTTCCTGTTTTATTTAAGACAAATTTCAATGAAATCAATTAAATCTAAAAATTATATTATTCTACTATGGAATAAAATTCTAATAGCAGGTCTACCTACTTGCATCTTTTTTTTGCTTTGGCCTAAGTGGTGCAAAAGCTAATTTTTCATCCAAGAGCAGAAAACCACTGGAGAAGCAAGACCTAGGATTAGATCCAAAATGAGATTCAAGCACCTGACTCCCATGTCAGAAATAAAACTCTGAATTACATATCCAATATCCTTATGTAAAGCACAGGGAAATCTACAGGTCTCATATTTGGATCTTCAAATTGGTATTCTGAGTGTTGAGTTGTCTAGGCTACTCATAAGAAATGCTGAATATGTACTGTTTTCTAAACTTCTCTTTACTTCAGTCCTCAAGATCCCTCTTCATCTTGCAATTTACACTTTTGGGGCATTATATGTGGTCATTTCAGAGGAGAGATTAACAACATATTTTTTTTTCCAAATTCAGGAACAACTGTAATGAAACTGCTTCCTTTTCCTTCTTCCTTCTTAATGACAGTCTAGATTAGTCATTTCAGCAGCTAGATAGAGAAAAAGAGATGTACCGTCAATTTCTTCTTCACATCTAGAGATGCAAACTTAGATCTAAGAACTCTCAGAAGATTGCTCTGCTATGCAGAGAAGATAAAAACTGGCATTCTCATTCCTTTCTGCAAAACTCCTTTGCATCTGTAATTGAAATGAGTTAGCCCAGAGACGTAACCAGACTGAAATTCACTTCTCCCTACTTTCAAGTGTTATAAACTATGAGTTACTCAAGATTATGCACCTAGTGTGTCATTTGAGATGCCTCATATAACTCATCAAGACTGCAGCTGCCACTTCAAAAAGAAGTGGAGCTCTTGTAGTCCTGTGACATATTTCCCATTGTGTATGGATGACTTAAATACACATTTCAAGCAACATCTGACAATTCTGAGTATTTCTATGTTCTCCATGGAGTAATTTCTAGCTCCAACTAGACTGTTGAACCAAGTGCAAGTGTATCACAAAAATCCTATTCATCTGAGACCCACAGCCTGTAATTACCTCCTGAGAACAAGGATGGAGTTAATCATACCCAAATGTAGATCTCTAAAAATTAAGCCTAATTTAAGACACCCTCTGGATTCCCTCTGCATTTAGTTGTGCTCTATGGTAGGTAGGAGCTACTGCCTTCTGGAGTGGTTTGTCTCCATGAACTATAAAGACAAAAGCAACTATAACATTTAAACCAAGATCAGTGAAATTAAAATAAGTGAATCTCACCTTGAATGTCAGTAACTACTTTAAAGAGCTAGAAATATATTTGGATTTGGGTTTATTGAAGTTTTTTGTGTTGTGTTGTTTTTTGTTTTTTGTTTTTTTTTTCCTTTTGGGGGGTTTCTTGGGTTTGGTTGGGTTTGCTTTGTTTTCTGTTTTTCCATTTAAAATAGAACTACGAGTTGCAACCTTGCACTCGGATCGTGACTATGAATAGCATTGCAAGCTGAATTTTGTTCTATATAAGGAACACCTGAACTTCTTAGTTGAAAATTACTATTCCATTCCAGACTAAGTCTGACTCTGTCTAGTTGCCTATAGCATGTTGTTATCACAGTTTGCTTAAAAACCTAGGCTTATAACTTTCTTCTAAAGTTAAATGGTATTCTCCAATAATAACAAAAAGAATTTGACATGAACAGCTGGAAAATTCATTTTGGGAATATAAGTAGATAGGTTTTATATATATTTCTGCCATTTTAACCTTTCACAAAACAAGTGTGCATTTACAGAGCACAACAAGACTGCCCTTTGAGTACACAGATGGTTCTGCAAACCGTATGGCACCAAAACCTCTTCGCTGTATGTAGTTGACATGGAAACTGCTAGTCATCATGGAAAAATTGAAGAGTATTGTGAGTAAAATGTCTGTTCCTAATGTACCATTGAGAAAATTTTATTTACATCTGAGGAGCATGTTTAACAAAAAATAGATAATAGATTTATGGTGTCATTAGGCCAGTTTGTCCACAGAATTAAAAGCAAATTAAAATACTTCTGCTGGTGTTACATTAGACTGAACAGGAGAAACTGACCTGGCATTCATAACTGAATAAACAGCGTTAAGCATCTGGGAGGCAATGACTTTTCTCATGCAGTCTCATGATTTTCACTATGTACTATGAGTATGATATTCCAGGGATTTGAGGTCAAATTTCTCATTTGAAGTGAGACTCTGAAACTCAAACTTAAAGGCTTTAATGAAATATCAAAATCAGCTTTGTTTTCATTAAAGAGGAACAAAACGCAGTTTGTGTATATCCGTGCCAACAATTTCCAATAATGAGGGCATATATTCAGATGCTAAATTAATCAGAATATAAACCCCAAATGGTGGATATAGGAGCTTAGTTTTAAATATAAGCTCTCTGAAACTTTTTTCCTACATTCTGACTTCTGTACATGAAAAATGAAATTCAAGAGGAATGAGCATCTGAAACAGTGCAGTTTACTGGTATGCAGCATCATGAATTTCAGATTTTAGGTTTCAAATCCTTTACTCTTAGATTTGCCATATAAACCAGAATTCTTCAGCCTCAGAATAGTTATTGTTTTAATAACCAGTGTAAATACTTATTCCGTACTGCTTTGCCTAGTAGTAGTCATGCTGTATGTACCTGTCATAAGAGTCAGTGCTTAAGGTATTTCCAAGATGAACCATAAGGTAAATGATTCCTTTATTTTAGAAAAGCTAACATAATTTATTGCATATGCACAGTAACTATATTTCAGGATTAGCAGTATTTATTTTTTTTTTTAATAATCCTTTTCTACTGCCTATAACTTTTGCAAAATTTATCTATTTGGAATTTACTGTTATGGAATATAATGAAGAAGCTCTTGGTGTATGTGAGGATTGGTGGAAACTAAATAGTTTTGCCCACATTAAAAAAAATAATATAATCTAACAACTTTAACTGCAACATTCTACTAGCCCCAAGATGATGAGGAACAGCTTTGAAAGATGGTATAGTCCTTTAATTGACCTAGGTATGTATCAGTATAGTCATCTGTACACTACAAAATCATTAATGTTTAAAGGAAGCACACTTCACACATAGTTAGGATCTTGTTAGAGTTGTAACCTAAGCATCCTTCAGGTTTCATCTTTGTTAGAGCTGCTCTATCACAGGGCAGCAGAAGCTCAGTGGGGCTTTCCCTGCAATTATTCTCATATGCAGTAGTTCCCAGAATCATAAAAATATAATGTCTCTGGGGCACAAACATCCTCCTTTCTAATATCTTCTCTTTCCTCCTTTCTTGTGTTCTCCTGTGATTGCTCACTTCTGTTCCAAATTAGCATTCATGCCACAAAATTCCAACAAACCTTTTTGCCTGCAGAAGCAACATATGCTAGATCTCAACCATATTTGCTCATATGCAGTTCCCCATATCCATGTCATGCCCTTGGTATTCCCTCATTATTATCTCCACAGAAGATTGAGGAAGGAAACACAAGACAAGCGGAGAAGACCAAAAAGCTGGACCTGAATATAAAGGTATAGGGAGTGGAGTAAGGAAGAGCCAGCAGAGGTGAGAAGCATGGGATGAAGCAGAAGCGTCACTGCAAGTAATCAGAAGCCAGAGTGGAGTAGGACTACAGGCTCTGGGGCAGAAGAACATTAATTCAGGCAACTGATGACCCTAGTGCAACATGCATCACCTACATCTCAAGAAAGAAGACTGCTCAAATGTTAGTATTTGAGGAACAAGCTTTAAGGGAAAATAAAATAATGCAATGAAGCAGGAAACATCCCAATCACTGGAACTACTAAGAAGAGCAACAACAAAAATTCATGCCTGTCAGGGACATTTTAAATATGCATGACTCCCTGAAAGGGTTAATTTCTTGGTTTATTTTTCATCCTTCAATTTCCAGGATTCTAGACTGCTATAAAAATCTGCCTTGATGGTGTTAAAATCCCTGAAAATGTCTTCAGTCTGCGCATTAGTCCACTGCACAATGTATTAAACCAAAGGTGCTTTTAGCATTTCCCTTAATAAAACTGAAATGCACTGAAATTACCTAGTACTGCTGAACAAGTCATCATCAAATAATATTTTGTTTGTTTTTTTCCACATTTTTATGCTCATAAATTTTGAAGTTCATGTTAAACTGCCTTCACTGGAGAGAGAAATTCTCCCCAAATATACACAATCCAAACAGTGTCTGCTTTTGAAGTGTGTTTTAAGTATTTTAACTTTGTGAAAACTAAAACATTTGCCCGTCATATAAATAGAAAAAAAAAAAAAAATTCAATTTGCAAGTGTTAATTTATGTGCTTTACTCACATGTACCATGGCCAAACAGTATACATTCAGACATATATTTGTAGGAGCTAGGTTCTTATATTTTTTCTCAGTCCTCAGGTTAAGGCACAGAAAGTATTCTGGAGCTTAATTTCTGCTTTCAGCTTGTGCGAATCAGTCATATAGTACATTGTAAAATAACAGTGGAAGTAGCTGAATTAGATGTCTGTTATAATCCAACAATCATGTTTGGTGGGAAAGTATTAATATTTCCACGCAGCCATTTTGAGTGAAATATATACATGGTATTTGTCTGTATACATAGAAGATGCCAGAACAAGCTGAAGATCTATTTGTCATAGGAAGCTTGAGGTTGTGGTTATAATTATGTTCTCATTATTGGACTACTCTCTAGAAAAAAGTAATTCTGCTTAATATTACCTTAACCCTCACACATTGGCCAAAACTCCATGTGGCATACTGAATCTGTTCACAATAGAATATTTAATTAACAGTCAATGATACAACAGAAAATACAAACCAATTCTACCTGTAAATTCTCACTGAGCAGTGGTTATTTAAGAGTGAGACAGTGATAATATAAATGTAAACTCCTGGGAAATGGTTGAAATATTAATTTTATGTGAGTTTTGAATTGTGGTGTAGGTTTTTTTTTTTTGTTTTTGGTTTGGTTTGTTTGGTTTGCAGTCTGTGAGCAACTTCTGAGAGTTCTTAGATCTAAATTTGCATCTCTAGATGTGAAGAAGAAATTGATGGTACATCTCTTTTTCTCTATCTAGCTGCTGAAATGACTAATCTAGACTGTCATTAAGAAGGAAGAAGGAAAATGAAGCAGTTTCATTACCGTTGTTCCTAAATTTGGAAAAAAAAATATGTTGTTGATCTCTCCTCTGAAATGACCACATATAATGCCCCAAAAATGTAAATTGCAAGATGAAGAGGGACCTTGCATATCTCTGCTGAGTTAGGCTGAAATAAGAGGAATAAAGTAAGTAGAAAGTTACTTGAAAAAGTGGTATCCCAAGACAGCCCTTGTATGCACTGTGGAATACACCTCTTAAAACATTAATTTGGTTTAAATAAATGAGATACAGCAAACAAGAAAAAGTAATGGCAAATAGTATATTGACTTTATCTGAAGGTTAAATTAATGATGGAGAGAATTGCTGCTTCACGCAAACATAAGACAAACTCCATAGCTTCCACAAACAAACAAACAAAAAAAAGTTATCTCCTCTGATCTCATCATTCATGGGTAGGAACCAGCAGCAACCTGAATGGAGTAGATCTTTGACTCGTGAGCAAAGTAATTCCTGTCTGCAGTTTAGAACCACATGCATAAAGTGAATGTCCATATTGCTTTCTTGGGCCAGGGTATAGTGGTCAGCAGCTTATAGTGGTCAGCAACTTTTATGCTTCCGTGCGTTTGTTTTTCTACTTTGAACCTATTACTCAGAACATCTATCACATCTCACTTATTAATCTAATCTGGGATGTTAATTTCAGTCTTTTGATGTAGTCTCATTTGAGTCTTTCCAAAGCACTGTTAAATGTATGAATCCATCAAAATGATGCAAAGCAGACATATTTCACACATGTTTCTTAATTTCAAAAAGCTTAAACAATTTTATTGAAATAATAGAAACAAAATAATAGAAACAAAACAAATAGACTGCAAGCCAATTAATAGAATAAACTTAATTATCTTGCCTGTTTTCCTTCTCTGTTTCACTTTGAACAATAGTCTGACCGAAAATGGATGCATCAGATATTACATAATTATTTAATGTCAGAATGTTTTTGTGATACAGCCAGTAAGAAAGATGTTTTATTAATATGAAAAGTTGACAAACATGCTTTTAGTATTTTCCAGACATTTGTCATTATACCAATTAATTGTAGTACTCACTTTGCTGAAAATAGATTACTTCATCTTACAACCCAATGTTTTAGTTCAAAACAGAAATTATTTACCTCATATAGCAGGTAAGACATTGAAGTGTGTTTATCTCTTTAAAACTCATGTTTTGATGCTTAAAGAAAGATGTCATTTTCATATCTGTCAACTTCCTGGTAGAATTAAACCAGTAGAGTTAAAAGGCTGTGAAAATTAATATTTTTTACATAATATCACATATATTTGGCATGGAGTGCAGATGATAGTATAGGGAGATTCTGGATTTTCCCAAAATATCAATTAATTTATTCTGTATATCTCTATGCTCATATTGAGTAGTTCTCAGTTTCTCATATTAATTAATTCTATACACCTCAGTCTCACATCAATTAATGTTGTGCTCCCATAGCTTTGGAACATTTGTTCCAAATACCAATAGGAGGGACCAGAAGTCCTATAGCCTATAAAGAAATCTTCAATAACCAGCTTTGCATTTTAACAATGATTGATTGAGAGTGTTGAGCTGATTTTTTAATGATGAATTTTCCACATTGGTATTCTTATCCCCAGTATGCAACTTGGGCTTTTAGCTAATCCTCTGTCATCAGTCTCATCTAACAAAGTTTGTTTTATTTAGGAAGTAAAATTTATAAGCATAAAATGAAGGTCCAATGCATCTGATTAAGATACTACTACCAAAATTTAAAAAAGAAATCTATATTTCTCTTGATTAAGCACGCCTGTTTCAAAAGAGTAGAAAACACTACACCTGCAGAAATAAATCCAACATTTCTAATTTCTTTTGAATGTTAGTAAATAATGAACAAAGAAAGGATTTTGTCTTCTACAAAATATCTGCAGAATGTACATCTCTGAGTACAAGTGGCATAAGGATTAGTATTAAAACAGAATGAAAATGACCATCTTTTAAAAAATTTGATTTCCATTTCATTAGTTGTGAAAATGTTAGCCAGGAGACATCACGCTATCATTTCCTCCCAAAACACAGAGTTTTTAAAGATAGAGGGGGGAAAAAAAAAGTGAGAAGAATTTAAGAAAAAACATATATGCTGAGAGTATTGAACAGTCAAAGATATTATAGAGGCAAATGTTTTGTAAAATTCATGCACATCAAATGTCTGTTTTGTTTTGTTTTGTTTTGTTTTTTTTCCCTTAAGAACAGTAAAAACAATGTTTGATCTCAGACATCTGAAGTTGAGAAACCAGTTTTGAAAGTTCTGTAATTTAGAAACTTATGATGGTTAGAAACTATTTAGAAACCATGAGGTACAAGAAAAAAAGATTATTCTTTTTTTTTTCAATTTTCTTCTGGGTCAAAGGCCAATTGGGCTATGGAATTGTGCTTACAGATACAAGGCCTCCAGAGAATGGAAAATGTCAGTCCTATTAAATAAACAGAAAGTAGACTCAAACAACTTAGGATAAAAATTATAGCTTGCAGAAAAAAAAAAAAAAAAAGTACCAAAAATTCCATCAAAATGGACAATTTTAACATCAGCAAACCATTTCATGGGTTGATTTGAGCTTTGAAAAAGAACTTTCTAGTACATTCAAAACCAAATAGGGATTATCATCCTAAATATGCACAATAGCTTATGTGAACTATATCTTCTTTCCACACTCCAAAGGGGGAAAAAAATGACAAAACACAGATATCTGTTTAACTTATTTTTGCACTATTTTAAAATTACATTTTTTTTTTGCTTTTGCATCAAAAAAAAAAAAACAAACCGCATTAAAGAGGAATAAAATGTATTTAATTCATCCTATGGGTCTTTCATTATAAATTCAGGCCATTTTTTTTCTCATATTACAGGTCAAAATACTGACAAAAAATAATTTATTTTAATGTAAATGATGTATTGACACACTGCAATAACTTGCTCAAGTAAACTCGTGAAAATTCACTTCTGAATGCCGGTCATAGAATTGTAAAATGTTCTGAGTCGAAAGGGACCCACAAGGACCATCAATTCCAACCCCTGTCCCTGCATAGGACAACCCCACAATACACACCATGTGTCTGAATTGTGGGGCTATCATATGCTTTTTTCATATATATTTTAAAGTGAATGTTGAATAATTTTAGTTACATATATATATATATGAAAACCAAATGGAATGAGTTAAATTAAAAAACTGGTTTAAGTAGAAAGTGGTGGAATAATGTGTACCCATCTTTGAAACTACCTCGTTTAAAATCACCTACACAAAACTCACTTTGGTTTATTAAGACAGTCCAGTGATAAATTTTCTGAATAAACATGTAAGAATATATGCATGTGATGATCTAGTTGCACTGAATTAGTCAAAATAAACTTTGAAGAAACATGGAAGGAAAAAACTGGGAAGTCATTCAAGATGAAATTCGCTAGTAAGGGACTAGAACTGGATCAGACTCAAATTTCTGCTCTTCAAAAGAGGATTCAGCCAAGGTTAGATTCTGTCCCATCTTTTCCCTAGAAGTTTAATAAATGCCAACAGTGGATTATGGCAAATAAACAAGAATAAAAATAGTATTTTGCCTATTCTTGCAATTTTCTTAGAGCTTTCTAAAGTTTCCTGGTAACTATGATCATATTACATTTTTACCCAACTTTTTAAAAAATGTTGACATACAAATGTCAAAGTAAATCTGGGAACTAAAGAATCAAAATTCCACTACACCCTATTTTCAAAGATGTAGGAAGAGCTTGTGAAAAAATACATAGTCATAAACAGTAAACCAATATGCTATAGATATTAACTTCTTCCAACTCCTCCAAAGAGTAATTGCTTTTTTTTCCCTATACTTTTGATCAAACCTACTGAGTCTTACGCACTGGGCATAATGAATCTTATCAAACACAACTTCTTTTTGGCTGCATTTCCTAATATTTTTTAGGTATCACTGTGCAGACACACATATTTGACTAGTGGCACCAGGACAGAGATCACTGAGGGGCTCTGCTTAGTACAATAGGTTAATGGAGGAGGGAGAACATCTCGATTTCATTGTAGTCCTGCAATGTGACTCATTAAGTCTAATATATCACTCATCACAACATTATGTTGTTTCAATTAGCAAAGAAAAAGCTGCAATGAGATCTGCAACAATAGTCAAATTAATTATTTTTTTTAAAAATAAAAAAATAAAAAAAAAAGAAGATAAAAAAATAATTCTGATTAAATAAATCCATCTGGTGGGGCAGTCTCTAAATTGATTTCCATGTCTGACAACATTTTCACCCCACAGCGAGCAAGCTATCTTGGGTTATAATTTTATAAACTGTGAGTATTTGTATCAGTTTCGCATCCTATCAGAATATCATCCTAACATCAAAGAGTTATTGTAAGTAATTACTAAATTAAAAATAGCTTCCAAGGCTAATTTTTCAGCAAGTACAGAAAGTTCTTTGCATATTAGTTGACAGTGGAAGAGCAATGGACTTTTACAATGTAGCTTCACTTGCACAACAGCATTTAGTATGCTCAATCAGTTATGCTGACCAGTAACCAATCAACGAGTAATTAAAAATCTGAAGAGTGAATCTACTTTTCTGTAGGAAGTTTTGCTTGAAAGGGGGATAATTACCAGATTATTTTGAGCTACAGATTAATTTTAAATAGTGCAATGTCTATGACTGAAGTGTCTCTTTTCTTACATTTGAACTACCAGAGAAAGCAGTTTCATATTTGAAAAAGGTGTTATTATAGTTTTACCAACATAAAATAGAAGAATAATATCTCCAAAGATATTCTTAATCGTGTCCTTTTTATTGGTTGCTCCAAAGAAATTTTGAAAAAGAAAAAATGTCATTTAATTAAAAAAAAAGCAGACTAACAAAAAAATAAACACCAAAAACCTCAGAAAATATTCTAACAGTTAATTCTTAACAAATTAATTCAATTGCAATTCTAATAGTGAAAATTGTGAACAGTTAAAAAATGCTTATAGTAATTCTGCTACAATTCATAAATTATTATATTACCTTTCCAACAGAATAATTGAGCAATATACTTATGTATGGAGGTAACTTGAATGATGAATCAAAATATGAAAGGATTAGTGGAAGGAGAGACCACCTGCTCCTTAAAGGGTATCTGTTCAAGGAACCTGTCAGTGCAAAAAGGTATGGAAGGAGAAGGAGAGGGAGAAGGAGAAGGAGAGGGAGAAGGAGAAGGAGA
>CABFKC020000220.1:0-29437 GCA_901699155.2 Streptopelia turtur | reverse complement strand
GCGGCGGCGGCTCCGGGGCGGGCGGTCGGGTACCGGGTCCGGTTCGGCGCGCGAGGGCTGGCTCTTCAAATGGACCAACTACATCAAGGGCTACCAGCGCCGCTGGTTCGTGCTCAGCAACGGCCTCCTCAGCTACTACCGGTACGGAACCGGGGAACCCGCCCCGACACCGGGACCCGGCCCCGCCGCCCCCTCGGGGCTCCCCCGTGACCTTGGGCCCGGCCGGTGTGTCCGCCGGGGCGGCCCCGGGGTCCCCGGTGCCGGCTGGGCGGGCAGGGCCGGTCCCCTCCGTGCCCGGGCGGAGCGGGCGGCCGGTCCCGGGGCTGCTCCCCGCGTCCCCTGCCCATCGGGACACCGGGGGTGGGAACCAGGCGGGGGGGCAGCAGCGTTACCGGCCCCCCCGCCCCGTGTCACCGCTCGGTCCCCGAGGGGACACCCGAGCCCGGTCGCTCTGGGCTCCTCCGTTATTTATGAGGGAACCGGAGCCCTGAAGCAGCTGCCGGCTCCGGTTACAGACCCGCGGGGCGGGGGGGACGCCGGGCCGGGCTGGGGGGTCCCGGGCGGCCCTTTCGCATCCGTCCCCGCAGCCGCGGTGACGTGGAAGGGTGTGCCGGGCCGGCACGGCCCCGCGGCGCCCGGGACTGCGCCCTCCGCCCGGGGGACGGGCCGGGGACGGAGGCACCGGGGGGGCGCAGGGGGTCAGGGCTGTGCCCCCTCTCCGTGTTCTCCCCGCAAAGCGGCGCTGGAACCTTGGCCACATTCCGGCCGTGAAACCCCACGCCTTGGCGCACCCGCCGCTGCTCTATTAATAGCCCCAGGATGGGGTGGGGAGCGCCAGGGCCCCCCCAGGGGTTTGGGTCCCCCCTTTCCTCCCTCACCGTCCCCCCGTTGCGCGCAGCTCCAAGGCGGAGATGCGGCACACCTGCCGCGGCACCATCAACCTGGCCACGGCCAACATCACGGTGGAGGATTCCTGCAACTTCATCATCTCCAACGGGGGGGCCCAGACCTACCACCTGAAGGCCAGCTCGGAGGTGGAGCGGCAGCGCTGGGTCACCGCCCTGGAGCTGGCCAAGGCCAAAGCCGTCAAGATGCTGGAGGAGTCAGGTACAGCCACCACCCCGGGGTGTCCCCTGCTCCCCCGAAGCCGGGCAGTGTGTCAGACCCTGTGGCACAATCATTTTTGGTGGAAAAGCCCCTTGAGATCAGAGTCCAACCGTTCCCCCACCCCTGGCACTGCCCCCTGTCCTGAGAACCTCATGTCCGTCTGTCCAACCCTCCAGGGATGGTGACTCCAGCACTGCCCTGGGCAGCCTGTTCCAATGCCCCACAGCCCTTTGGGCAAGAAATTGTTCCCCACATACAACCTCAACCTCCCCTGGTGCAACTTGAGGCCGTTTCCTCTCATCTCTTGTTCCTGGGGAGCAGAGCCCAACCCTCCGAGCTCCAAACTCCTTTCAGATAGTTGTAGACCGAGACATCCCGGTGGGTCCCTCTCCTTGAACACAGGGGCTGTTTTGTGCTTCCAGACATGTCCCCTCTCTGTTCCCAAGCCTCCTCCAAACCTGTTGTCCCCCGTTGCCCCTCCCGCACGGTTTGTCAGGGCTGTCCTGCCCGCCGGTGCGGAGCCGCCTTCCCCCTGCCCGGCTCTGGCCGCAGCAGCCCTGGCATATGTTTGCTCGCTGGTGCAATCACTCCTGTGCCAGGACATCGACCATCTGCTCCGAGCTGGCACTCCCTGCTCTGGCATCGCCGTTCAGGACGCTGTGACAGTCACCGGGAGCACCCACGTGTGGCTCCCAGCCCTCGGTGGGGGAATTTGGGGGCTTCTGCTTCCCAGTGTGCAGCTTCTCCTTCTTCCCCCTTTGTTGGGAAAAGAGGATCGTAGAATTATAGAAGTGTTTTGGTTGGAAAAGACCCTCGAGACTAGAGTCCAACTGTTCCCCACCCCTGGCACTGCCCCATGTCCTGAGAACCTCATGTCCGTCTGTCCAGCCCTCCAGGGATGGTGACTCCAGCACTGCCCTGGGCAGCCTGTTCCAATGCCCCACAGCCCTTTGGGCAAGAAATTGTTCCCGATATACCCCATGCAGCCTCGCTAACATCCCTTCCCGCTGGCAGATGACTCCGGCGACGAGTCGGTGTCACAGACGGACAAGACGGAGCTGCAGAACACGTTACGCACCCTGTCCAGCAAAGTGGAGGATCTGAGCACCTGCAACGACCTGATCGCCAAGCACGGCACGGCCCTGCAGCGCTCGCTCAGTGAGCTGGAGACCCTGCGCCTCCCGGCCGAGAGCACCGAGAAGATCAAACAGGTCAACGAACGAGCCACCCTCTTCCGCATCACCTCCAACGCCATGATCAACGTGAGTCCCGTGCCCCACGGGGGCCCTGGGGGGTGGGTTTCACCCCCAAAACGTGGACCAGACAGTGATGCAGCTCCGTTTCCCCGCAGGCTTGTCGGGATTTTTTGCTGCTGGCCCAGACGCACAGCAAGAAGTGGCAAAAATCGCTCCAGCACGAACGGGATCAGCGGATCTGGCTGGAGGAGACGCTGGAGCAACTTGCCAAGCAGCACAACCACCTGGAGAGGGCTTTCCGCGGTGCCACCGTCCTGCCCGCCACCGCGCCCGGCACCGCCGGCTCTGCCAAAGGTACCGGCTGCTCCCCATCCTGCTCCTGAGCGCACCTTAGCTGCTGTCACATCGCTGTCCCCAAGCAACAGGGCTGTCCGGTCCCTCCCGCGTGGCTTATGGCACCGACCGCCGCAAAACCTCGTTTACTTTGCTCTCGCTCCTCCTTAAACATTCTGTGTCCCTTCTCAGTGTCCCTTTGGCTGGCGGGAGGTGACAGGTGACCCTCTGGGGGGAATTTTGAGCTCACCTGGCCCTGTCCCCCCCTCCCCAGATCCGTGCTGCGCCGCAAAAGGAGACCTGAGCGACGAGGACGATGACAACGAGTTCTTCGACGCCCCAGAGATCATCCCCATGCCGGAGAGCATGGGCCACAAGTAAGTGGTGGTTTGTGGGGCTGCACCCCAAGGACTGATTCTGTACCCCCCCCTGGGACTGATTCTGCCCCTCTCATCCCCCCCAGACGCACCGGCAGCAACATCAGCGGCACCAGCAGCGACATCAGCCTGGACGAGCAGGTGGGACCGGGGGTGCTGTGAGCAGAGCTGGTTGCAGAGGAACGGGGGGTGCCCCACTTCCCATGGGGGGGTCACAACAGCCGTTGTTGCACCCCCTCCCCAGTACAAGCACCAGGTAGAAGACACTAAGAAGGAGAAGAGAACCCGCATCCCCTACAAACCCAACTACAGCCTCAACCTCTGGAGCATCATGAAAAACTGCATCGGGAAGGAGTTGTCCAAAATCCCGATGCCGGTGAGCGGAGCGGGGGCTCTTGGTGGGGCACGGGGCACACAGAGACCCCCCATTAACCTCTTTGTCCCCTCCAGGTGAACTTCAATGAGCCCCTGTCCATGCTGCAGCGTCTGACCGAGGACCTGGAGTACCACGAGCTGCTGGACCGAGCGGCCAAATGCGAGAGCTCTCTGGAGCAGCTGTGTTACGTGGCGGCTTTCACCGTGTCCTCCTATTCCACCACGGTTTTTCGCACCAGCAAACCCTTCAACCCCCTTCTGGGGGAAACTTTTGAGCTGGATCGGCTGGAGGAGAACGGTTATCGCTCCCTGTGCGAGCAGGTACCCCCAAACATGCTTCTCCCACCCCCTCCGGTGCCATGGGGGTGGCCAGCACTGATTTTTGTCCCCTTGTCCCACCCAGGTGAGCCACCACCCTCCAGCCGCCGCTCATCACGCTGACTCCAAAAACGGTTGGACGCTTCGTCAGGAAATTAAAATCACCAGCAAATTTCGGGGCAAATATCTCTCCATCATGCCTCTGGGTGAGCGGGGAGACGCTCGGGAGGGGGAAACGTCGGGGTTTGGGGGCTGAAGGGACTGTCCCCAACGCAACATCCCTCCTCAGGTACCATCCACTGCGTCTTCCACTCTTCGGGCAACCACTACACGTGGAAAAAAGTCACCACCACCGTGCACAACATCATCGTGGGGAAGCTCTGGATAGACCAGGTGGGGTAAAAACACGGCGATGAGGCTTCCCGGGGACCCCTTTGTGCCGGTTCTGTGCCTCAGTTTCCCCCTGTGCCTCAGTTTCCCCTCACTGAGCGTCTCCTCTTCCACAGTCGGGGGAAATCGAGATCGTCAACCACAAGACGGGTGACAAGTGCAACCTCAAGTTTGTCCCTTACAGCTACTTCTCGCGGGACGTGGCGAGGAAGGTAGGGAGGGGGGGACAACATGGGACGCGCCGGGGTGCTGCTGGCTCCTGGGTGTCCCCATTCAGGCTGTCACCTGTCCCCGCAGGTCACCGGGGAGGTGACAGACCCCGCAGGGGAAGGTACATTTTGTCCTCATGGGTACGTGGGACGAGAAGATGGAGTGTTACAAGGTACCAATGGGCGCTGGGGACAGCGCAGTGGAGGGACGGCAGAGACCCCACGATGCCGAGGACACCCGGGTGCTGCTGTGGAAGAGAAACCCCCTCCCGTGAGTGCTGGGGACACAACACAAAGTGTCCCCAAAGACGCAGCGGTGGGCTGGTTTGGATGGTTTGGGTGTAAATACTGTTGCTGGACGTGCTGAGATTTGTTTGGGACTGAGACTTGTCACCGAGGCTGAGTTTTGTCACCGTCCCTGCCCCATAGGAAGTACGCGGAGAACATGTACTATTTTTCGGAGCTGGCGCTGACGCTGAACGCCCCCGAGAGCGGGACGGCCCCCACCGACAGCCGCCGCCGCCCCGACCAGCGCCTGATGGAGAACGGCCGCTGGGACGAGGCCAACGCCGAGAAGCAGCGCCTGGAGGAGAAACAGCGGCTCTCCCGCAAAAAGCGCGAGGCCGAAGCCGCCCGCGCCACCGAGGACGGTAAAAAAGGGCTTCCCCCCCTCCCCAAGCTCCCTGCGTGCCCCCCCCGGGCGCTCACCCCAATTTGTGCCCCCCAGGGACCCCCTACGACCCCTACAAGCCGCTGTGGTTCGAGCGCAGGAAGGACCCGGTGACGCAGGAGCTGGCGCACATCTACAAGGGGGGGTACTGGGAGAGCAAGGACAAGCAGGACTGGAGCTTGTGTCCGGACATTTTTTGAGCTGGGGGGGGACACACAAAAAAAAGCCAGGTGGATGCTGGGGGGGGGCTCATCGCGGCCCCCCCGCTCTGTCCGTCTGTCCGTGGCCGCGAGCGCCTGCCGGGGTTGCCTTAGCCCATCCAAACTGACCTTGATGCCGTGGTGGAACAGCCCCCCTGCTCCCCGGTCTGATTTTTAAGGGGGGGGCAGGGGGGGTGTCTCTCTCCCTGAGCAGCCCCCGAGGATGGGGGGCACGGCCCCCCTGGGTGGTGGGTGCAGCGGGGTGAGCCCGAGGCTGGCCTTGGTCTCTGCCCCCCCCCCTTTTCTTTTCATGTCCCCTTTGCCCCCCCCCCCCCCCAGGCTTTGGGGTGCTGGGGGGGAGGGGTCAGACTCCGCCCCACAGCCTGTTCTATAGGTGTATATTATATATATGTAGAGAGTAACCAGGGTCCCCTTTTCCTGCAGCACTCCGGGGAGGGGCTACCCGGCCCCCCACACACACTTTGGGGGTGTCCCCCCCCCAGGTGCCTTCCCCAGAGGTTGTGTAGGGCAGGGGGAGGTCCTGGGTTTTTTTGGGGGGGTCTCTCCCATCCATCTCTGGGGAGCAGCAGGCCCCTGCACCCCAAACACTACAGGGGCTGGGAGGGGGGGAAGGCTGGGGGGGGTGACTCTGCACCCCCAAACTTGAAAAGTGGGGGGGATATGATGCCTTTTTTTTTGTTTTTTTTTTTTTTTTCTTTGTTTTTATTTGTTTTTTTCCCCCTCCCTCCAGGAAAACAACTAAATTAAAATCTGTGAATGCCCCAGCCTGGCTGTGCCTGTTCTGTTGGGGGGGTGGGTGCTGATCGGGGAGGGGGGGTCGAGGGGGGCCATGTTACCAGGACATTGGGGGGAGCTGAGGGCCCCCCCTCCACCCCCAAAAAAGTGGGGGGAGCAGCACCCAAACAGGGACTTGAACCGTGGACCCTCAGATTAAAAGTCTGATGCTCTGCTGGCTGAGCTACTCAGGCAGCTCTGGGGGGGTCTGGGGGGGCACATACTCCCCAGCCTTCATCTTCCTTCCTTCTCATAGATGTGCTGCCATCATGGGCCCCCCCAAAATGTGTCCCCCAATGCTATTGTGGGGGCCCAGTGTCCTTGTCCCCCCCATCGCTACAAGTCCCCAGGTGCCACCTTGCCCCCCACCCTGGGGACATGGCTCCACCCCCAAGCACCCCCTGTCCATCCCCCACAAGTGCCACCCTGCCCTGGGGAATCCCTGGGGCTGTTGCCACTTCCCCCCCCAAAAAAGGGAACCGTGGGGGTCAAACCCATGGGGGGACACTTGTCCACAGGGTGACCCCACAGCCCCTGGGGTGTTTGTCTGTCCTGGGGGTCCCTGTGTGTGTCCCCCACTCCCCAGCAAAGGCTGGTGGACTCGAACCCCCAACATTTGCCCCCCCCCCATTAAGAACCCAACACACTTTCCCTTGGGAGCCCCCAGTGACGGGGATTTTGGGGGGTGTCCCCAGTGTCTCCCAGGTCCCCTGCCGGATTGGGGGGGCTGGGGGAGCCCCCCCGGCCGGCTCCATGGTGTAGGGGTGATCACGTCTGCTTTACACGCAGAAGGTCCTGGGTTCAAGCCCCAGTGGAGCCAAAACTCCCTGCTTGAATGTGGCTTTTTGGGGGTGCCCAGGGACCCCCTTTTGTGGGGGGGCATCCCCAGTTGGGACCTCCCCTGTGTCCCTCCCGTGCTCACCCCTGGGCAGAGGTGACTCGGGGTGTCAGGGCTGGGAACGGTGCCACCCCACGTCCCACCCCATGTCCCCCCCCCCCAGCAACCAACAGACACCTCCGGCTCTGATCAAGGGGGTTTATTGGCTCCCCCAGCGCCCCCCGGCGCTGCCGCCACCCCCGGGGGCTGTTGGGGTGGGGGGGTCTCGTGTCTGCCCAGCTCCCAGACACGGGCACAGCTCTGGCTGTTCACTCTGAACCCTAATGGTGGCAGAGAGGTTGGGCTGCTTGTGTGAGCAGGGAGCGCCTGACAAAGATGGGGTGTGTGGAGGGGTTCCCTCCTGCTGACAAGGACGAGGTGGCGGGGGGTCCCCTCCTCCTGACAAGGATGGGGTGGGGGGTCCCCTCCTCCTGCCCCAAAGCTTCGTTACCGGGATGACAGCATCATAACGAACTCTGCGGAAGGAGGGATGGGGGTGTGAGGGGACCCGGTGCTGAGTCCCCCTCGCAGCCCCTATGGGAGGGCAGGGGGGGCTGCAGGGAACTGTGGGGGGCCCCTCACCATCGAAGTCCACGTGCCCGTCCCCGTTGAGGTCCACGTCCTGCAGGATCTCATCCACCTCCTGCGCCTTGAGCTGCTCCCCCAGCAGCGCCGCCACGGCCGCCCGCATCTCGGCCCCGCTGATCTCCCCGTCCCCGTTCATGTCGAACTGCGGCGCCCATGGGCGGGGGGTCACCCTCCCCTCCCGCCACGGCCACCCCGTGGTCCTCTTGTGGCCACCAGCCCCTCCACAACCATGGTCACCCCCATGGTGACTGTTTCCCCCGGTCGCTGTCATCCTCTGGTCTTCCTGTGGTCATCATCCCCTCCATGCCTGTGGTCACCCCCGTTGTCATTGTTCCCCTGTGGTTACAGTCACTCCCTGATCTCCTTGTGGTCACCATCTCCACACCTGTGGTCAGCCCCATGGTCACCATCATTCCCATGGTCTTCTCATGGTCACTGTCCCCTCTATGCCTGTGGTCAGCCCCATGGTCTTCCCATAGTCACTGTCACCCCCATGCCTGTGGTCACCACCATGGTCACCATTTCCCTGTGGTCACTGTAACCCCATGGTCTTCTCATGGTCACCGCCATAGTCATTGTTCTACCATGGTCTTCCCATGGTCACTGTCCCCTCTATGCCCATGGTCACCTTCACGGTCACCACCTCTCCGTGAACATGGCCACCCCATGGTCTTCCCGTGGTTATTGTCCCGTCCATGTTTGTGGTCACCCCCTTGATCAACATTGCCCTGTGGTCACGGTCACCCCATGGTCTCCCTGTGGTCACTGTCCTCCCCATACCTGTGGTCACCCCCATGGTCATTGTCCCCACCATGGTCTCTCCAGGGCCGCCGCCCCCTCCACCCCCGTGGTCCCCTCGTGCCCACGGTCCCTCCCGTGGCGGTGGCCGTACCTCCCGGAAGGCGATCTTGAGCTCCCTCACGCCCACCATGTGAGCCGTCTCCTCCCGCAGCTTCGGCCCCATCATCTGCACGAAGTCCTCGAAGTCCACGCGGCCACCCACTGCGCACAGGACAGGGACACCCTCAGCACTCCACACCCCGTCCCCTGTCCCCCCGGTCCCCTCCCTGTCCCCATGGCAGCCACTCACTCCTCATCTTGATGTGCTGGGAGATCTCGATGAGCTCCATCTCGGTGGGCATGTAGCCCAGGGTGCGCATGCAGGCGCCCAGGTCCTTGTAGCTGATGTACCCGTCCTGGTCCGTGTCAAACTCCTTGAAGGCGTCCAGCAGCTCTGGGGACACGCAGGGACACCGTCAGGTGTGGGGTCACCCCGGCACCGCATCAGCCCAGGGCAGGTTCCTCCCTGGATGTCCCACCATGAGAGGGGTCCCCGTGGTACTGTGCCGCATGGCACTGTCCCCATGGCATGTGTCCCCACAGCATCGCACCCCATGGCAGATCCCTCCATGGCACATGTCCTCATGGCACCACGTCCCATAGCAGATCCCTCCATGACAATATGTCCCCATGGCACTGTCCCTCATGTCACATCCCTTCATGGCACGTGTCTCCATGGCCCTTTCCCCATGTCACTTTCCCCCCTGGTATGTGTCCCCACAACACTGCACTGCATGGTAGATCTGTCCAACAACGTGTCCCCTTGGCGCTGCCACCATGTCACATCCCTCCATGGTACGTGCCCCCATGGCACTGTCTTCATGTCACATCCCTCCATGACACTATGTCCCCATGGCACTGTCCCCATGTCACTTCCCTCCCTGGCGTGTGTCCCCATGGCACTGCACCCCATGGCACTGCACCCCATGACACTGCACCCCATGGTGGATCTGTCCAACAACATGTGTCCCCGTGGCACTGTCCCCATGTCACATCCCTCCATGACAATATGTCCCCATGGCACTGTCCCCATGTCAGCTCCCCCCATGCCCCCAGCCCACTCCAGCCCCCCATGTCCCACTGTCCCCTCCCCTGCTCACCGTCCAGCTCCTCTGGTGACAGCTCCCGCTCCTGGGACAGACACACATGGGGTGGGGACAGAATCAGACCCAACTCAACCCCAACCCCCCACAACCCGCAGTGTCACCTTCGTTAAGCGGGGGCCAAAATTAACTCCGGCGGGAGGGATTAGAGGGATTGGAGGCAAAGCCCTTCGCTGCCCCCTGCGCACCCCTGTCCCCTGTGTCCCCTCTGCCACCACACCCAGGGCTGCCCAGGACCCCCAGGGTTTGCCCGGCACCCATGGGTGCTGCCCAGGGTGCCCCATGGGGAGGCACCGTGTGTCCCCCTGTGGAGGACAGCCAGCGTGTCCCCATGGGTGTCCCCTCCATCCCCAGGGCCCTGGGGGGTCCCCAGCACCATCCCCAATGCCCCATGTCCCCTCCACCCCCAGACTCCCCGACCACCCCCAACTTTGTCGCCATGTTCCCTCCATCTGTAGGGTTCCAACTGTCCCCATCCCCAGTGGCCCCATGTCCCCTTCATCCCCAGGATCCCAGAGCACCCCCAACGTTGTCCCCATGTCCCCTTCATCCCCAGGATCCCAGAGCACCCCCAACTTTGTCCCCATGTCCCCTTCATCCCCAGGATCCCAGAGCACCCCCAACTTTGTCCCCATGTCCCCTCCATCCCCAGGATCCCAGAGTCTCCCTGTCCCCACCCCCAGTGCCCCCATGTCCCCCCCATCCCCAGGGTCGTAGAGCACCCCCGACTTTGTCCCCATGTCCCCTCCATCCGCTGGGTCCTGGACTGTCCCCGTCCCCATCCCCAGAACCCCCATGTCCCCTCCATTCCCCGACCATCCCCAACTTTGTCCCCATGTCCCCCCCATCCCCGGTGTCCCCACCTTGCCGAAGACGGTGTTGAGGAAGGGCGAGTAGGTCTTGGTGGCAGCGGCGTGGGGGTCCCCGTGTCCCTTCTTGCCGCTCTTCTGGCCGCCGTGCCGGGACTCGGAGCCGGGGCTCTTGCTGCCAGCCGGGGGGGGGCTGCCTGTTTCGGGGGGTTTGGGGGTTTTCTCACCCCCCTCCCCCCCACCTTTCCCCTTGCTGGGGGTCTCCGTGTCCTTGGGGGTCCCCTTGTCCCCGCGGGAGCGTGGCATGGGTGGGCAGGGAGCGGGACCCCGCGGCGGCCGAGCCCGAAGGAGGTGACAGGGAAATCCTCTTACCCCCCGGCCCCCCCCGCGGGCTCCCGGGCAAAGCCAATTAGTGCTGATTAGTGGCAGGAAATGGCCACCGGCCACCAGCCACTGTCACCCCCCATGGCCACTGTCACCCTCTGTGGCCTCGCGCCTGGGTAGAGCCACCGGATGGGTCCCCAGGGAGTGTCCCGGGGCCACCCGCTGTGTCCCTGCACTGGCACTGGCCCATGTCCCCAGCACTGCCACCCCACAGCCACCAGCGTGTCCCCAGCACGAAACCATGTCCCCAGTACTGACTCCATGGCCACCACCAGTGTCCCCAGCACCAACCCATGTCCCCAACGCTGACATCCCACGGCCACCAGTGTGTCCCCAGCACCAACCCATGTCCCCAACACTCACCCTGTGGCCACCAGCGTGTTCCCAGCACCAGCCCATGTCCCCAACGCTGACATCCCATGGCCACCAGCATGTCCCCAGCACCAACCCATGTCCCCAACACTCACCCTGTGGCCACCAGCGTGTTCCCAGCACCAGCCCATGTCCCCGGCGCTCTCACCCCGTGGCCACCACCTGTGTCCCCAGCCCAGACCCCCATCCCCAGCCTGGGGACCTGTCCCCCCCGCAGGGACGTGGCAGACGTGGGTGCCGTGGCGGCGCAGGGCCCCCCCGTGTCCCCCGTGTCCCCACGATACCATCGCCGGACGCAACGGCTGCGGGCGGGTGACAGCAGGAAGTCAGTGCGTGGCAGGAGATGTCATGGTGGGGACACTCTGGCCCCTGCTCACACTCGCTGTCCCAGCACCAATGTCCCCATGTCCCCACCCAGGGGGGTCCCTGCTGCACTGGGACCCGCAACCCAATGCCCCGGGGGGGGTCAGAAATGGGTGAGGTGGGGGGCTGCTCCACGGCTGTCCCCCTGCCCCGTGTCACCGTCCCTGGGCAGTGACAGTGGGGCCCCTTCCGCTCTGTGCTGCCCAGTAATGGGAAGTGGCCCCCCCTGCACCTGCCCTGTACCAGGGGGGAAACTGAGGCACAGCTGGGGCCACCCCAAGGTGCTGCCCCAGAGCTCCCCACAGGGACAGAGTCAGTGCTGGGGGGGGGAGAGATTTGGGGTTCACTACCAGGGGAAGGGGGGCTGAGATAGTGGGTGGAGCTTCAAATCCGCAGCACCTCCCCCCTCCTCCCACATATAGGGCACCCCACAGCCAGGTCCCCCCTGCCCGCCGCCTCCAACCGAGCGCTCCCCACCATTCAAGTAGGTCCTACTTTATTTACCCCCCGGGGCAGGGCTGGTGGGGTGTCCCTGGGGGCATGATGGACACAGTGGGGACAGGGTGACACAGCTAGTCGGGGACAGGGATACCATAGTGGGGGGAACCCCAAAAGTGAGGGCAGGAGAAAGCCAGGTCAGGAGGATCAGGGGGGTCACCACATGAGTGGGGTGGCATGGAAGGGGGTGGCATGGGAGGGGGTGACACGGGAGGGGGTGACATAGGACGGGATAACATGGGAGGGGGTGACACGGGAGGGGGTGACATGGGACGGGGTGTCATGGGAGGGGGTGACACGGGAGGGGGTGACACAGGGAGGGTAACACTCTTTCCCGCAGCCCTGAACTGCCCGTGCTGCCCGCAGGAGCCGGGGTGATGGAGCTGCCGAATGTCACCCTGTCCCCCTCGCCGTCCCCGCCGCCCCCTGGTCCCCTGCCGTGGGACGGGCAGCTGCTGGTGGTCTGCGCGGCGCTGGGGCTGCCGGCCAACGCCTTCACCCTCTGGCTGACGGGCTGGCGGCTGCGCTGCCGGGGCTTGGCCACCTTCATCTTCAGCCTGGCCGCCTCCGACTTCCTCTTCCTCACCAACTCGATCCTGCAGATCTGGTCGGTGGCCCAGGAAGACCGGTGGACATTGGGGACACCCCTGTGCCGCCTCCACCAGTTTCTTTATGCTTTGGGCTACTACAGCGGGCTCTTCTTGCTGGCGGCCATCAGCCTGGACCGGTGCTTACTGGTGGCCGCCCCGCTCTGGTACCGGTGCCGGCGGCCGGCGCGGTTACCGGTGATGCTGTGCGTGGGTGCGTGGGTGGCGGCGGCGCTGTGCGGCGTGCCGGACACGGCCATGTCGTCGGCCGTGGAGCTGTGGCCCGGCTGGGCCGTTTGCCGCAGCGAGAGGGGGAGCTGGGAGGAGCCCCTGCGGTGGCTGGAGGTGATGGTGGAGGGGCTGGTGCCGTTCAGCGTGGTGGTGGCGTGTCACGGGATCGCCTTGGTGGTGGCACGGTGGCAGCGCGGCCGCCCGCTGACCCGTTTCCAGCGGATCGTGGCAGCCACGCTGAGCGCCTACGTGCTGCTGCATCTGCCCTTCCAGGTCACCCAGCTGCTGCAGCTGGTGGCCCCCGACCGCTTCGGTCACCTCCTGTACCTGCTGGGACTGGCCATCAACCTCAGCAGCTGCGTCAACCCCTGGCTCTACCTGCTGCTGGGAACCCGCGCCAGCCGCCACCTGGCCCGCATGCCGCGGGCTGTCCTTGCCTGTGTGTCACCTGCTGCTGTCACCCCCGGGTCACCTGCCACTGTCACCACTGAGACATCCACTGCCATCACCCCTGAGACATCGGCTGCCATCACCCCTGTGTCACTTGCCACCCTGACCCCTGTGCCACCTGCTGCCATCACCCCTGTGCCACCCACCACTGTCACTCCTGTGCCACCCGCTGCCATCACCTCTGTGCCACCCACCACCCTCACCCGCCCACCAGCACCCGTGGGGTCCCCACCAACATCTCCATGAACTGCCCCTCCTGTCCCCACCCAGCACGGCTGTGGGGTGGCATGGGGCCATGTCCCCGCTGTGCCCCCAGCTGGGGACATCCCCACCGTGGCCCCACGCATGGGCTGAGCCCCTCATCCCCGCACGCAGATGGGGCCTCGGTGGGGCACAGCCACCTGTGGGGACATGGGGGACCTGTGGCACTGCTCCTCACGGGGGACCTGTGCCCGGACACCACGTGGGGGGCTGGCCCTGCCCCAGGGGGTGACTGTGCCCCAGGGGGCGGCTCTGCCCATGGGGACTGTGTCCCACAGGGTGACCCTGCCCACGGGGTGACCGTGTCCCACAGGGTGACCCTGTCCCACGTGGTGACATTATCCCACGGGGTGACCCTGTCCCACGTGGTGACATTATCCCACGGGCCGACCGTGTCCCACGGGGTGACCCCGCTGTCCCCCGTGCCGCGCCGGGTCCCGCTGTCCCCACGATCGCGGATCCCCACGGTTCCCCCCGCCGGCTCCCCCCTCGCCCCCCCCCTCCCGGTGCCGGTGCGCACGCGCGGGGCGGGGCGGGGCTCCGGTCACTTCCTGCCCCCGCCCCCTCCCGCCGCACCGGCCCCGCGCGCCGCCGCCCGCTCCCACCGGCCCGGCCCGCCCGCCCGCCGGTGAGTGCGGGGACGGGACCGCTGTCCCACCGCGGGGATGGGGCGACCCCGGGGCCCGGCCTTTGGGGACCCACCCGGCCCCATCCCCATCATGGTCCCCAGCCCTGACCCCCGGGGTCCCCCCATCCGCCTCCCCTGGGCGTCATCCCTCGCTGTCCCCACCCCTGTCCCCTTACCCAGTGAGCCCGTCCGTGTCTCCGTCCTTTCTGTCCCCATCCCTGTCCCTTGACCCAGTGGGGCCATCCCTGTCCCGTCCTTGTACCCACCCCTGTCCCCCTGGTCCCCTAACCTGATGGGGCCGTTCCTGTTCCTCCTTTCTGTCCCCATCCCTGTCCCCTTACCCAGCAGGGCCATCCTTGTCCCCATCCCAGTCCCCTTACCCAGCAGGACTATCCCTGTCCCCATCTCTGTCCCTTCACCCAGCGGGACCATCCCTGTCCCCATCCCCATCCCTGTCCCCTTACCCGGCAGGACCATCCCTGTCCCCATCCCTGTCTTTGTCCCCTGACCCACCAGCGCTGTCCCTGTCCTCCTTTCTAATCCCCATCCCTCAACCCATGGCGACACCCTTGTCCTTGTCCCCATCTCTGGAGGGGCCACCCCTGTCCCCATCCGGGGAGGGATGTCCCTTGTCCCCCCCCACGCTGGGGCAGGGCAGGGCGGGGTTTGTTTGCCCGGCAGGCACAGGGCACCCCGACTTCCCGCTCCCGGGAGGGGCTGAGCCGCCCTTTACCCAGGGCGGGGGACAGGGACAACCCCCCCTGACATCCCATGACCCCTAGCGGGGGACACCCCCACTCCTTAGGGCTGGCCACCCAAGTGCCACCTCCCCTGTCCCTGGCCGGGCTCCCCCGGCGCTGACCCCGCAGGGGGGTGCCCCCCAGCCATGTCGTTTCGGAAGGTGGTGCGGCAGAGCAAGTTCCGTCACGTTTTCGGGCAGCCGGTGAAGACGGAGCAGTGCTACGATGACATCCGCGTGTCCCGTGTCACCTGGGACAGCACCTTCTGCGCCGTCAACCCCTCCTTCGTCGCCATCATCGTGGAGGCCAGCGGCGGCGGCGCCTTCCTCGTCCTCCCCCTGCACAAGGTGACACCGGGGGGGTGCCGTCTTGGGGACCTTTCTGGTGGGTGACCCCCCGCCTCAACTTTGTCCCTTTGTCCCCAGACCGGGCGCATCGACAAGTCGTACCCCACGGTGTGCGGGCACACGGGTCCCGTCCTCGACATCGACTGGTGTCCCCACAACGACTATGTCATCGCCAGCGGCTCGGAGGACTGCACTGTCATGGTGAGGGGACGGCGGGGGTTTGGGGGCGTTGGCAGGTGTCCCTCCGCTGTCCCTACTGTCCCCTGTGTCCTGGCAGGTGTGGCAGATCCCCGAGAACGGGCTGAGCCAGCCGCTGACGGAGCCGGTGGTGGTGCTGGAGGGACACTCGAAGCGCGTGGGCATTGTCACCTGGCACCCCACCGCCCGCAACGTCCTGCTCAGCGCAGGTATGGGGGGACTGCGGCGCCAGGGGGTGTTCTGTAGGGGGTACATGGCCGAGGTGACCCTTCCCGTGTTGTCACCCAGGCTGTGACAACGTGGTGCTGATCTGGAACGTGGGGACGGCGGAGGAGCTGTACCGGCTGGAGGGGCTGCACCCCGACCTCATCTACAGCGTCAGCTGGAGCCGCGACGGCTCCCGCTTCTGCACCGCCTGCAAGGACAAGAGCGTCCGCGTCATCGACCCCCGCCGTGGCACCGTGGTGGCCGTGAGTCCCCGGGGGACCTGTCACCGTCCGTGTGTCCCCAAGGCACCATCCTGCCCTGGTCCTCAGGGGGAGAACCGCCCCCAGCCCTGCTCTTGTCCCCTGGTGCTCCCCGCTGTCCCTTGGGTGGCCTTGTCCCCTGCTCCTCCCTGGGGTGCCAGGATGGTGTCACCGACCCCTGTGTCCCCTCCCCAGGAGAAGGAACGGGCGCACGAGGGGGCACGGCCCATGCGCGCCATCTTCTTGGCCGACGGCAAGATCTTCACCACCGGCTTCAGCCGCATGAGCGAGCGGCAGCTGGCGTTGTGGGACACGGTGAGGAGCGCCCCGCAGGGCCCGTGGGACAACGTCGGGGGGTCCCATGGGGACGTTGTCCCTCGGCGCTGACACCCTGCCCCACAGGAGAACCTGGAGGAGCCCATGGGGCTGCAGGAGCTGGACTCCAGCAATGGGGCTTTGCTGCCCTTCTACGACCCCGACACCAACGTTGTCTACGTTTGCGGCAAGGTACGGCCTCACAGTGACCCCCCCATCACCTGTGCCCCCCCCCCCCAGCCTGTGAACCCCTCCAATGCTGTGTCCCCAGGGTGACTCGAGCATCCGGTACTTTGAGATCACGGAGGAGCCCCCCTACATCCACTTTCTCAACACCTTCACCAGCAAGGAGCCCCAGCGGGGCATGGGCTGGATGCCCAAGCGCGGGCTGGACGTCAGCAAGTGCGAGATCGCCAGGTGGGCATGGGGACATGGGGGGGGACAAGCGGGGTGCCCCCATTCCCGCTGACCCCCCCATGACCCCCTTTGTGCGCCCCCTGGCAGGTTCTACAAGCTGCACGAGCGCAAGTGTGAGCCCATCATCATGACGGTGCCAAGGAAGGTCAGTGGGGACTGGGGGGTGTGGGGTGGGGGAGACAGGGACACCCCCCCACTCCTTGGGACATGAGAGCCGGGTGGGGGTCCCTGCGCAGGGGGAGGTGGCTGATGGGGGGGTCCCCAACCAGGCTGGTTGGGGGTTGAGTAGGGTCCCTGGGTAGGATGTGGGGGTCTCTGGGTGGAGGTTCCTAATCAGGTTGGGTGGGGGGGTCCTCAAGTGCATTCATAGGGGTACCTGGGTGGGACCTGGGGGCTGAGTGGGGGTCTCTGGGTGCTGGGTGCCTGGTCCTAATCAGGCTAGGTAGGGGGTCGTCCCCAAGTGTCCTGATAAGGGTCCCAGAGCAAGACAGGGAGCTGTGTGGGGGTCCCTGGATGGGATATGGGGGCTGGGTGGGGGTCCCTGTGAGGATCCCCAGGTGGGTCCCACCAGCCCCTCTGACATTCTTTTTGGGGGGGGGGTGCAGTCGGACCTTTTCCAGGATGACCTGTACCCCGACACAGCGGGCCCCGAGGCGGCGATGGAGGCGGAGGAGTGGGTGGCGGGCCGGACGGCGGGGCCGGTGCTGGTGTCCCTGCGCCAGGCCTATGTCCCCAGCAAGCAGAGGGACCTCAAGGTGAACCGCCGCTCGCTGCTGCATGACAGCGGCCCCCCCGCCGCTGCCAGCCCCGCCGCACCGCCCGCCGCGCCCCCCGCCGCGCCCGCGCCCACCCGCCTCAGCGCCCCCGCGGCCCTGGGCACCGGCCCCTCTGCGCCCACGGTATGTGTGGGGTGGGCTCTCAGTGGGTGGTTTCTCGGGGTGGGGTCTTTAGATGGGTGAGGTCTGTGGGTGGGTGGGGTCTATAGGGTGGGGCAATGGGTGGGCTCCTTGGAGTGGGTGGGGCCAAGCTGGGGAAGGTGGGCGGGGCAATGGGTAATGGGTGTGGCTAAGGCAGGGTGGTGGGCGGGGTCTCTGTGGGTGGGGCAGTGGGTGAGTCTAAGCAGGGGTGGGGTCTGTGATGTGGGTGGGGCCAGGCTGGAACGGTGGGTGTGGTCAGTGTGGGTGTGGTCAGTGTGGGCGGGGCCAGGGCAGTGGGCGGGGCTGTTGGCATAGGCGGGGCCAGCCTGGGGTGACGGGTGGGGGTGGCGGTGGCGGTGGGGGTGGCTAACGCGGGTGCGCAGGGCGGCGGGCGGCTGGCGGAGGTGCTGCAGGAGGTGGCGGCTCTGCGGGCGCTGGTGGCGGAGCAGGGACAGCGCATCACCCGCCTGGAGGAGCAGCTCAGCCGCCTCGAGAACGGCCATGTCTAGGGACCCCCCCGGGGACCACTGACCCCCACCAGGGACCACTGACCCCACCCAGGGACCACTGACTCCCATCCCCAGGGACGCCCCCCCCTGCCAGGGACCACGCCTGCACCCCAGGGTCCCCTGAGCCTTCCCCTTCCTCCCTGGGGTCTGTCCCCCCACAACTGGGGTCTGTCCCCCCCCCACCCCACTGCCAGGTCCTTCTCCCGTCGGAGGGCTGGCCGCCCCTCTGGCAGCTCCCCCCCTCACCCCCATTGCCTTACTGGGTGCTGCCCCCCCAAAATCATGGACCATTATTTTCCCCCCCCCACCCCAAATCATGGACCATTCTCCCCCCAGCTCCCCCCCATGTCCTCAGGCTGGGGGCTGCTCCTGGGATCAAACACCACCCCCTGCACCCCGTCCCCCGCCCCGGGTAGGGTGGGGTCTTCCCCCCCTTCCTGTGGGACTGGGCATGATCTGCTCCCCTCCCATCCCCAAACTGTGGAATATTGTCCCCCCTATATTTTGGGGGCTTCTTCCCTCTCCCTGTCTCCCCTCCCACCTTACAGTGCAGGGTCAAAAACTATATTTTCACTCCAAATAAAGGACTTTATAAGAAAAGTGCTGTGTGAGGCCAGGGGCTGGGGCACAGATGCTGGGGGGGGGGGGGGCTCTGTGTGGGGTTGCTGTTGGTTTGGGGGGGCTCGTTGTGGGGCCAGGGAGCTCTGTCGGCTGTGGGGGGGACAGGAAGGCGCAGCGGTCACGGGTACCAGCTCACCCGCCTCGCGCAGGAAACGGGGGGACAGCAGCACAAACAGATTGTCTGCAAGGGGGTGCCCCCCCTAAACAGCTCACTGGGGGGGCTCAGTGCTCCCAGGATGGGGGGGGAGGGGCGCTCCAGTGACCCCAGGGCTGTGATGGGGAGCAGGGGACAGCTGGGGGTGGTCACAGCGGGTCCCCACAGCTGGGAGTCCCCCTGGGTTTTCTGGGTTTGTCTCGGTAGGCGGGGGGTGCAGCACCTCGCCTCCCCCCGCACTGATACATCCGCTGCGCGGGGGCAGGAAGCGTCGCAGGGGCCCCCCCAGCACCCGCCGCACCAGCACCCGCTTCGGCAGCACCCGCTGATGGTGAGCACCCCAAAACCGGGCAGGGTGGGGCAGGGGGAGTCTGGGACCTGGGTGGGGGGCCACCCTCTAAAATGAGAGCGAGCTGGGGGGGCAGGCCCTTCTCCAGCCTCAGTTTCGCTGCTGAATCTTCGGGGGGGGCGGCTGTGCTTCATTCAAATTGGGCTCCCCGCGTCCCCTGGTTGAGGGGCTGAGGTGGCAGGGGCGGGGGGGGTCCCTGGGGTAGATCCCCCTCCCACAGCGGGGCTGGGGTGGGGGGCAGCAGGGCCTGGAGGTGCTGGAGCTGGGGGGCAGCTTTTGGGTGGGGGGGGTTGGAGGGACAAGGGCAGCACAGTGATGCATGTGGGGGAGTGAGGGACAAGTTTTTGGCGGTGGGGGGACAAGGGCAGTCCAGCGAGGCCAGGGGGGCATGTGAGGGGGGTGAGGGCAATGTGGTGTGTCTGGGGGGCAGGTTTGCGGGTGGTGGGTCCAAGTTGGAGACTGTGGGTGGAGGGCTTGGTGGGGAGAGATTTTGGGTGGGATAAGGGCATCATGGTGGGTCTGGGGGGCACTGGGGGGAAAGTTGGGTGCTAGGGGTTCAGGTTGGAGACTGTGGGTGCAGGGCTTGGTGGGGGGGGATTTTGGGAGGGGTGAGGGCAGCGTGGTGGGGCTGGGAGGCAGGCTGGGGGGAGCCTGGAGCCATGGGGGGTGCTATGGGGCTGCAGCTCTGTGGGAAGGGAGCAGGAAGAGAGCTGCTATGGGGCAGCCCCACAGGCAGCGCGGGGGCGGCAGCAGCCGGCTCCTCTCCCCCAGCCCCCACAGGTGCTGCAGCACCCGCCGCCGGGGAGGGGACGCGGGTGACACAGCCCAGGGCCCCACGTGCCCTTCGCCCCCGGGGCCGTACCCCACTTTCCGGGACGAGGTGGCGGCCCCGGGAGCGGGAAGGCGCCGGGCTGGGTGCCAGGGACGCGGCGCCGACCCCGCTGCCCTCGCCCGCAGGCTGCGGCGGCGCTGGCACCGGTGCTGCTGGCGGTGGCCGGGCTGGTGGCGGCGGGGGAACCGGCCGGGACGCGCAACGACCGGGCGGTGGGGGCCCTGCTGGGGGTCCTGCTGTGCCTGGTGGTGGGTTTGGCGCTGGCCTGGCACCATCTCTGCCGGCTCTCAGCCGGACGGTACCACCCCCGGCCCCTGGGCCGCCGGGCGCTGGCAGTGCTGCGGGGACGGTGGCACCGGCTGCGGGGACAAGGTGACACCGCGGAGGAGGCTGGGGACGGGGAGGTGGCGGCGGTGGCCACAAGGGAGGAGGAGGAGGAAGAGCTGATGCCCTGGAGCCAGGAGCGGCGGCCGCGGGAGGAAGAGGAGAAGCAGGAGGAGGATGAGGATGAGCAGGAGGAAGAGGAGGAGGATGAAGAGGCTGAAGCCGCCCCTGAGGTCGGGGGGAGCCCCCCGAGTGGGGGGCAGGTGGCGGGGGGCAGCGCCGAGGCTCTGCTCAGTGACCTCCACGCCTTCTCGGGGACGGCGGCGTGGGGGGACGCGCGGCCCCATGTCACTGCCCTGTGACATCACTGCCTTGTGACATCACTGCCTTGTGACATCACTGTCTTGTGACATCACTGCCCTGTGACATCACTGCCCTGTGACACCCCTCCCTGCCCGCCTCCTGATTGGCTGCACGAGCCTGGAGACTGACCAATTAAAAAAAAAGCTCTGCCCATCTGTGGCTGGCAGTTTTAGGGGGTGAAGGGGGCGTGGCTTGGGGGAAAGTGGGTGGGGCCAAAGAAAAAGGGTGGGTCAAATGGAAAGAGGTGGGGCATGGGGAAGGGGAGGAGCCTGGGGAAGGGGTGGGGCACAGTGCAAGGGGGTGGAGCCTGACCCCCCACAGCCCGGGTGGGGCAGCCAGTCTCCGCCCCCACGCCCCCCGGGATCCCCCTCCCCCAGCACAGGACCACCGTGGCCTCATCAAGTCCTTTAATTGGCACACACCCAGCAGCTGGGGCCACACCCTTGGGGGGGCCACACCCTCGAGGGCCACACCCCAGGGGGCCACACCCCCATCACCACACCAGGGTGTCCCTGCACCCCCAAAACCAGTCCTGCCTGGCAGCGGGGGGCAGGGGGGCCCACCTGTGCGCCCCCCAACCCCATGAGGGGGGCACCGGGCCCCTCTGCCACCAGCACCCGGTGTCCTTCCCCGGGTCACACCCACCCCCCCGCCCCCAAGCCCTACCTGGGCACTCGCCCCCGTCCCCCCTTCTGCTTCTTGGCACCCACGGGGGTCTTGATGGGGAGCGGGGCCGTGCCCTCGGGCTGGGGGGGGGGCAGGCTGCCCCCCAGCTCCATCGGTTCCCCTGGTTTGAACGCCTCGAAGGGGGAGAACTTCACGGGGCTAGGGGGGGAACACATGCGGGGGTGAGGGGGGCACCCCTGTGCCATCAGCCCTGTCCCCTTGTGCCCAACACCCCCCACCCCTATGCCCCCATTGCAAAGCAGCCCCCCAGTCCCCTCGTGCCCCCCCAGATGAGCAGGTACCTGACGGGGGTGCGGGGGCTGCTGTTGAGGCGGCGGGGGGAGCGCACCTTGGGCTGGAAGGAGAACCCCTCCTTGATGCTCTCCAGCACCGAGGGGGCCACGTAGGTGAAGCCCTGCGGGCAGAGAGGGGGGTCACGGGGGGGCTGGGTCCCCAACCCCACCCAGGGAGGGGTCCCCGCTGTCCCCCCGTACCAAGAAGGCCTGGTTGGCACTTTCGCTGATGGCGGCATCGTCCGGGCTGTCAACGGGCGTCTGGCGGGTGAAGCGGGTGTCGAACTGGCTGACGTCCTCCTCCGATTGCTGCGGGGTGGGGGGCAATGGGTGCTCCCATGGGTGCTCCCCAACACCCACCCTGCCTGTCCTCCCCCCCGCCCCATCCCTACCAGGCAGGGTTTGAAGGGGGGGTCCAGCCTGCGGGCCAGCAGGTCCTCCCAGTTGATGTGACGGAAAAAGGGCTGTTTCTGCAGGTAGGGGGGTCAGGGAGGTGGAGGGTCCGCCTGGCACCCCCCCCGTGCCCACCCCTGTACCTGCACATCGGCCGCATCGCCTGGGCCACCCCCAACCCGCTGGTTAGGGTTTCTCTTGAGGAACTGGAAGAGAAAGGGGAATAGAGTGGGGCACGGGGGGGTGTGTTATGGTAGGACCTACACAAATAAAATGGGGTGGGGGGGCACCTTTTTGAGCAGGTCCCGCGCGTCGGGCGTCAGATACGGCGGCAGCACCAGCTTCCCCTTGAGAATCTTATCGATGGTTTTCTTGCGGTTCTCGGCAGTGAATGGGGGCTGCGAGGAAGGCTCAGCATCACCCCGCTGGGGACCCCCCCAAACACACACCCACGACCCCCCCCGGTCACGTTAACCCCCCTCCCCGGGGAAGGAAAGAGCAGGAGTGGGACTTGCCGATCCTGTGAGCATGTCGTACATCAGGGCGCCCAGGCTCCACCAGTCCACCGCCCGGTTGTGCCCGCTGCGTACCAGGATCTCAGGGGCCCTGGGGGGACACGGGGGGGTCCTTGAGTGGGAGGGGGTCCCCTATATTCCCCCCCATGCTGAACCTGGCTCACATGTACTCGATGGTGCCGCAGAAGGTGTGGGTGACAGCCCCGTCATGGATTGACTCCTTGCACAGCCCGAAGTCCGTCAGCTTGATGTGACCTACAGAAGGAGGAGGTTGGGGTGAGTGTCACCCTTGCGGACCCCCCACCACCACGCCAAAAGCCCCCAGCCCACCTTGGCTGTTGAGCATGATGTTCTCCGGCTTGAGGTCACGGTAGATGATGCCGTGGGAGTGCAGGTGGCCCAGTGCCAGCGTGATCTCGCTCAGGTAGAAACTGGGGAGTGGGGGGGCAGCTGTAAACAGCATTGGGGTCCTGCCCCCCTCCACAACCCCCCTCCCCAGCCCCCTCACCCCTTCCCTACCAGGCAGTGTCCTCCAGGAAGATGCCCTCCCGCTCCAGCTGCATGAAGAGCTCTCCACCTGCAAGGTGACAACCCCAAGTGGGACCCCCCTGAGCCATCCCTGTCCCCGCTGTGTCCCCCCCCAGACCCTCCCGGACCGCTGAGGCACTCCAGGATGAGGTAGAGCTTGCCACCCGTCTGGAAGGCGTAGATGAGGTCCACGATGAAGGGATGCTTGACGGCCTCCAAGATGTTCCTCTCGGCCCGGGTGTGCGCTGTGTCCTTGGCGTTGCAGGCGATTTTTGCCTGGAGGAGACATGCAGTGAGCGGGGGGCTCCCCGGGGGGGTCTTGTTGGGGTCCAGGGTGGCACTACCTTCTTCAGGACCTTCATGGCAAAGATCTTGCCTGTGTTGGTGCCTTGGACTTTGCGGACCTGGAATACCTAGAAGGATGGAGTTGATGTGGCCGGGGACATCAGGCAATGCTGGGTCCCCGCCAAGCACCCCAAGAAGCCACCCCCTGATCTGCTGTGCCCCCCCCCGACCTTGCCGTAGCCACCCTTGCCCAGGACGCGGAGCAGCTCGAAGCAGTGGGGACCGATGTGCTCGGGGCCGTTGTTGACGCTGCTCTCAGAGATCTCAATCTCCTCGTAGTGCCCCACGGGCCTGGAGGGAGAGGGGGTGAGTGGGGACAGACCCCCTTGCCTGTCCCCTGCCTGTCCCCTGCCTGTCCCTCACTTACTCCAGGCCGTTCCCCCGGGGCTCCAGCTCCATCTCCTGCAGGAGGGAACCCAGGGTCAGTGGCAGGCAGGGGGTTATGGGGAGGAGGGGACCCAGGGCGGACAGGGGACACATGGCAAACTGGGGACCCAGGACAGGCAGGGGACCCACAGCAGGCAGGGGACACATGGCAGGCAGGGGACACATGGCAGGCAGGCAGGGGATTCAGGGCAGAGAGGGGACAGGAGCAGGCAGGGGACCCAGGACAGTCAGCAGGCAGGCAGGACGCCCGCAGCAGGCAGAGCGGGGCGAGGTGCCACGCACCGGCCCAGCCGGATGTTTTTGGGCTGAGATCGGGCCCTGCCCAGAGGGAACCTCCCTCTGCCCTCCCGTACCGGCGGAGCTGCGCCGGGATCCCTGCCTGTCCCCTGTCCCCCGCCTGTCCCCTGTCTGTCCCGCATCCCCCCGCTGCCCTCGATCCCCCCGTCCCCACCAGGTCACGGCGCCTCTCACCCCCCATCAGCGTCCCCGTCCCGATCCCCGTTCCCAGCCGCTCCCGGTGTCCCCGTCCCTATCCCGCTCGCCCCGTCCCCATCCCCGCTCCACGCTCCGCCAGCTCCGGTTTCCCCCCCTGTCCCCAGCCGCTCCCCGTCCCCAGCCGGTCCCGGTGCCCCGGTGGCGGCTCACGGCGCCCAGCTCGGGCTCGTCCCCGTCGCTGCCCTCCTCGGTCTCCAGGTCGATATCGAACACCCCCGCCATGACGGCACCGCACCGGGACCCCGGCGGGACCCGCCCCGCTGGCCCCGCCCCCGGCCCCGCCCCTCCAGCCCGGCCCCGCCCCTACGTCACCAGGGGTACCCCGGGATCCCCGGCGCGGAGCACGCCGGGAGGTGAAGTCCCGCGGGGAACGGGGGGATCCCGGGGAAGGGGGGGGATCCCGGGGGGAGCGCGTAGGGACAACGACAGAGCCGGGGTGGCCTCTCACAGCCTTTACTGAGGACCGCCGGCCCGGCCACACCCCCTTCCGTCACTGTGACATCATCGGCGCCGCCGTGACGACAGCTGAAGGGGGCGGGAGCGCCCGTGGAAGAGACGGGGACTCCTCGGGGTCCACGCGCGTTTTTTGGGGGGGGACACTAGTGGTACCGCGGAGCTGACACGGCTGCGTGTTGCTGGAGGGTCACTGGTGTTATTGTAGGGTCGCAGGTACTACAAGGGCTGTGTGTTATTGTAGAGCCACTGGTGTTATTGTAGGGTCACGGGCACTATAGGGACTGCGTGCTATTGTAGGGTCACTGGTGTTATTGTAGGGTCACAGGCACTACAGGGACTGCGTGCTATTGTAGGGTCACTGGTGTTATTGTAGGGTCACGGGCACTATAGGGACTGCGTGCTATTGTAGGGTCACTGGTGTTATTGTAGGGTCACAGGCACTACAGGGACTGCGTGCTATTGTAGGGTCACTGGTGTTATTGTAGGGTCACAGGCACTACAGGGACTGCGTGCTATTGTAGGGTCACTGGTGTTATTGTAGGGTCACGGGCACTATAGGGACTGCGTGCTATTGTAGGGTCACTGGTGTTATTGTAGGGTCACAGGCACTACAGGGACTGCGTGCTATTGTAGGGTCACTGGTGTTATTGTAGGGTCACGGGCACTACAGGGACTGTTATTGTAGGGTCATTGGTGTTATTGTAGGGTCACTAGTGTTGTAGGGTCTTGGGCACTACAGGGGCTGTGTGTTATTGTAGAGTCACTGGTGTTATTGTAGGGTCACTAATGTTGTTGTAGGGTCTCCCTAGTGACAGCCCTTTATCACAAGGGCTCCCCATACAAGGCTCTTCCTGGAGGGTGTTCCCAGCTGCTCTGCTACCACGGGGAGTCCCCGGGTGTTGCTTTGTTACTGTAGGGTCTCCCTGTGCAGGTCTGTTATTGTAGGGTTTTCCTGCACAGGTCTGTTATTGCGGGGTGTCCCCATGCTGGTTTGTTATTGTGGGGTCTCCCCTTCAAGGTGTGTTATTGCAGGGTCTCCCCACTTCATCCTGTTACTGTGGGGTCTCCCTTGTGCTGGTTTGTTATCGTAGGGTCTCCCCACGCAGGTCTATTACTGCAGGGTGTCCCCAGGCAGGTTTGTTATGGTAGGGTCTCCTCATCACCAGGCTGCACCTGCTGCTCTGGTGGGGTGGCCTGGGTGCCTCTGGGGGGGCTGCCCTCCCCCCATTAGCAAAGGTTCATTAAGGGGGGACCCTGCCTACCCCCTATCGGGGGTTGGTGTCCCCCTGTGTGTCCCCTGGCGTGGGAGGGGCACCAAACCCCCCAGTTCCGGGGACAAGGGGACACTGGGAGCAAGGTTTGGGGGTGCCAGGGCAGGGGGGGGACAGGGAGCCCAGGGATGGGGTGCAGGGGGATGGGGAAGGACAAGGAAGGAGTGGGGGGGATGTCAGGGGAGCCGGGGAGATGTTGGTGAACAGAGAAATGAGGTGCCAGGGGATGGGGAGACGCCAGGGGATGGGGTGTCAGGGGATGGGGTGTCAGGATGGCGTGGGGGGATACCAGAGGATGGGGTGTCAGGACAAGGACATAGGGTGCCAGAGGAGTAGGGAGGATGTCAGAGAATGGGATGCCAAGATGGGGGGGTGGGATGCTGGGGATTGGAGTGTCAAGGCTGGGAATTCGGGTCCAGGGGGAGCAGGGGGATGTCATGGGACAGGATGCCAGGGGGATGCCAGGGAGTGGCGTGTCAGGGGATGGCAGAAGATGGGGTGCCAGGGGGATGCCAGGGAGCGGGGTGTCAGGGGATGGCAGAAGATGGGGTGCCAGGGGGATGCCAGGGAGCGGGGTGTCAGGGGATGGCAGAAGATGGGGTGCCAGGGGGATGCCAGGGAGCGGGGTGTCAGGGGATGGCAGAAGATGGGGTGCCAGGGGGATGCCAGGGAGCGGGGCGGCGGGGCTGCGGGAGGGGTTGCCAGGGCAGAGGGTCTGTCCCTGTGCCCCCCGCTCCCCCGCCGGCCCCGCTGCCTGCCCGTGGCTATTTAAAATGGGACAAGAAATGCTCGACGGGGTAGCGGGGGGAGTCGATGCCCAGCGCCTGGCACAGCCCCAGCAGGCGCAGACAAGCCTCTGCCCGCGTCTCCCCGCTGCAGGCAACGCTCAGACACGGCTCCTCGTACTCGCCGTCCCCCGCCGTCTCCTCGAACAGCCGGTTGAGCCGGACGAGCCCCCGGCTCTGCAGCGCCTGCAGCGCCGCCAGCCCCCCGCCGCCCCCCAGCGTCCAGCCGTGCTCCGAGCCCAGGCACATCACCCCGGCCAAGTGCCCGCGGGGCGCGGGGCGAGCGGGCAGCACCGGCGGCGTCCCCAGCGCCACCAGCACGGCCGCCAGCAGCAAATCGGGACCGTACACCTCCCGGATCCAGTCGCGGAGGTAGAAGCCGCCCATGCGGGGGTTGATCTCCAGCAAGCGGGGGCCGGCGGGACCCAGTTTGAGCTCCACGTTGAAGACGCCGTCGCGCAGCCCGCAGGCCAGGCAGCACTGCAGGGCCGCCCGCACCAGCTGCGCCTGCCGGTCGGCGGGCAGGCAGGAGGGCAGGCAGGCGGCGGTCTCCAGGAACGCGGGCAGGCGCGTGGGGCCGTTATCGGACACCCAAGCGCCCAACAGCCGCCCCTCGAACACCACCAGGTCGACATCGTGCTCGGTGCCCGGCACGTACTCCATCAGCAACATGGCGTTCCCCCAGCCCAAGCCGATCCCCGGGTGGTCGGCGTCGTCCCGGAGGTCACGCCAAAGCCGGGCGGCGTGTTGGTGGCACTGCCCGGTGTTTTCTACCAAGCGCACCCCCACGCCGCCCGCCCCGAACTCCAGTTTGGCCACGGCGGGGAAGGGGACGGAGCCAGCTGCCCGTTCCACGTCCCCATGGCTCTGCAGCCGGCGGCACGGCACGGCGAAGGCGGCGGGTGGTGGGCGGCCGTGGCAGCACCGCTGGAGGTGTTGGTGGGTCCGGCTCTTCTGCTTGGCCACGCGGATGGCGGAGGGGGAGCAGCCGCGGAGCCCCATGCGCTGGCACACCAGTGCCGCCAGTACCACGCAGTCGTCCCAGTAGGAGAGGCAGGCGTGGGGTCGCAGCCCCCCGGGCGCGGACCAGCTCTGTCACCCGCTCGGCGTGCTCCTCGTCCCGCCGGTGCTCGCGGCTGTCGTACGGCAGGAAGGTCTGCACCAGCCCCGCCGCAAAGTGCTCCGGGTCGGACTCCACCAGGTGGATCTGCGTCCCCAGAGAGGTGTCACCATTGCAGAGTGGGGACACACAACACTCGGTGCTGCGGCTGTGCCACCCAGCGCACCAACTGGGATAGTGAGGGACCACCCGAGGTGTGGGCACTGCTACCTAGTGTTCACTCTGAAACCTACTGACAGCAGCGCCCACCAGTCTCCTCACCCTCAGGCCGTAGTCACGGGCTGCATCCCAGACGAAGCTCTTGCTGACGCCACCGGCCCCGATGAGCAGAATGTCCTTGCCCTCGACCAGGTGACACTGTGCCCGGTGCAGCATGGCCTCGGCCAGCAGCCGGGGCAGGTCACCGGGGGGCTCCCCCACGGCACGCCCCATGTTCTCGGCCAGCAGGCAGGTCTCCAGACACCGCTGGCTGTTGGTGGCCAAGGCCACCAGCTCCAGAGTGTCATCCACGCATGCCAGCAAAAAGTCCACACCTGGGGACAGGGATGGGGACACCGCACTCAGCACCCCAGGTCAGTGCCACCATCGTGGGGTGGCCTTGGGGACCGGCGCTGTCCCCCCAACACTCACCCAGGAGGTCGGTGCGGGCACGGGTGCCACCGCGCTGCTGGGGACTCAACTTGGCTTCGGTGGCCAGGAGGGCGGCCATGGCAGCCTCGGCAGCCACCTGTAGCCGCTTGGCCAGTGCCTGGCGCTGGCCCGGGGCCACCACCCCCCACTGCTGCAGGCTGGAGTCCAGGCCCTGGGGCAGCGCTGCCCCATGCCGCACCGGAGCCTCCGCGCGCCCCACGCCACACGCCACCTGCATGGGGACACCGGCTGTCACCGCATTGCATGGGGACATAGACACACTGATCTAAGGCATGGGGACACCGGCTGCCACCCCATAGCCTGGGGATGTGGGCTGCTACCAAGGCATGGGGACACTGGCTGCCCCCCTGTAGCTTGGGGTTGCTGACTGCCACCAGGGCATGGGGACACAACCACCCTATAGCCTGGGGGGACACAGGGTGCCACCCAGGCCAAGGGGACAGAGACTAATCCAGGGCTTGGGGACACACGTGGCCACCAGGGCATGGGGGCATGGACGGCCAGCATAGCCCAGGGACATACAGGGCCACCAGGACATGGGGACACATGCCACCACCCCATAACCTGATGGAACACACCCAGCCATGCCCCACCCGCGGGTGGGGACACCCAGGGCCACGCCCACCCTGCCACACCCACCCGAAGGGGCGGAGCCTGTGCAGGCGGGGCCCTACCTGGCAGAGCTGGGGCCGGTCCCCCCAGGACCTGCAGACGAGGGTGCAGATGCGCAGGGACATCGGCAGCCGCGGGGCTGGGCTGCCTGGGGGGCGAGGGACAGGGCAGGCCAGGGACGGGGGACCCTGCCTGACCCCCACCCCCTCATGGGCTTCTGGGACCCCCCCCAAGTGGCACCGCGGTGGCCCTGGCCAATCCCACAGCACTGTGGGGTCCAGCGTGGCCACTGTCACCCCCAGACCTATGGGACTGTAAGGGGTTGAAGGTTGTCACCCCACCACCCTGCCCTGCTCCAGGGGACCATGGGGGACCAAGGTGGCCACCTTCCCCCCACACACACACA
>CABFKC020000219.1:0-30005 GCA_901699155.2 Streptopelia turtur | reverse complement strand
CCAGCCCTCGTACTCGTAGGTGCGCGGCGGGCAGGAGGGCAGGCAGTGGCCGTTGAAGTGGAAGTGGCGGCAGGCGACACAGGCGCGGTTGTCGCGGGGTCGCCCGCAGCCCCCCAGGCACTCGGCGTGGCAGCACTCGCCCGTCGCCGTGCACGCCGAGCCCGCGCCGCAGGGGCACACTGTGGGGAGACAGACGGCGCCGTGGGCAAGGAGAGTCCCGTAGGTGCAATCGCCCGGCGCTGGGGCAGAATGGTGAGGCTGGGGGCCCGGGGTTTGTGTGGGGGGAGAGGGAAGAGGTGGGAAGGGCTGTGGGGGGCTGCTGAGGGGAGAGGGGCGGAGGGGTGGCCAAGCAGATGGAGGGATGGAAAGAGGGATGGATGCAGGGATGGAAGGATGTGGGGATGGATGGATAGAGGGATGGATGCAGGGATGGAAGGATGGAGGGATGGATGGATAGAGGGATGGATGCAGAGATGGTGGGTACAGGGATGGAGGAATGGGTGCAGGGACAGAAGGATGTGGGGATGGTTGGATAGAGGGATGGACGCAGGGATGGAAGGATGGATGCAGGGATGGATGGATGTAGGGATGGATGGAGAGATGGGTGGATGCAGGGATGGTGGGTGCAGGGGTGGAGGGTGCAGGGATGGAGGGATGGATGCAGGGATTGAAGGATGTAGGGATGGATGGATAGAGTGATGGATGCAGGGATGGTGGGTGCAGGGATGAAGGGATGGTTGGAGCGATAGATGGATGGATGCAGGGATGATGGGTGCAGGGATGGAGGGATGGATGCAGGGACAGAAGGATGTAGGGATGGATGGATAGAGTGATGGATGCAGGGATGGTGGGTGCAGGGATGGGTGGAGTGATGCAGGAATGAAGGGTGAGTTGGATGCAGGAATGGATGGATGGTGGGGTGAGCGATGAAGGGATGCAGGGATAGAGGGAGGGATGATGAATGGATGCAGGAATAGATGGATGCAGGGATGGAGGAATGAGCGAAGGGATACAGGAATGGATGGAAGGATGGATGCAGCGACAGAGGGACGGCCAAATGGTGAGCGGATGGATGGCCAGGTGAATGTGTGACCAGCTGGATGGGCAGATGAAGGGCCACACAGACAGACAGCAAGACAGACAGATGGGGTGAGGCTCAGCCCGTGCTGAGCCCCAGTTGCCCATCGCAGCCGAGGTTACAGCCTGATAAAGATCTGTGTTTATAGTACATATTTCATTACCAGTCCTCCTGTTTACAGCAAATGAGCCCGGGAGGGGCCCGTATTTACCTCCACTGGGCAAACACGGCAGCCAGGCGCTGGCCTCTCCTCCGGAGGATGATACAGTGCGGATCCGGTTACCCCGCCGCGCTGCCGGCACGGCACGCTCCCGGCAGCCGGCGAGCGACAGCCGCGTGCCAGAGCCTGCCGTCTCCTCGTGCCTCCACCAGCCCTTCCCAGTGCCCTCCCAGTTCACCCCACAGCTGCCGCAGTGCCATCGCAGCAAAGCAGCCAGGACGCGCGCCCCCCGCGCCGCCGGCACCCACCTTTCTGGCAGTAGCTGGACGTCCAGCAGCGATAATCCAGCTGCCCGTTGACGCTGGTCTGCGCGCACGGCTTCTCCACGTCCAGGATGCCCGGGCAGACGTCGGCGCACTCTTCGGCCAACTTGTTCCCCACGATGTAGGTGTTGTCCACGGCGTCGGGCAGCAGCAGCCCCCAGTCGATGGTGGAGAGGTGGCACAGCTCCTGGTTGCGCTCGATGCGGATGGAGCCGCGCAGGACGTGGCCCAGGCTGTGCAGCCCCACGTCGCGCAGATGCGGCATCTCGAAGATGACCAGGGCGTAGCTGAAGAAGAGGTTGGTGCCGCGGATGACGGAGAGGTTGGGGAAGAGATCCCGCAGGCTCTCCAGCCCGTAGACGCGGAAGAGGAGCAGGTACTCGGTGATCATGAGCAGGCGCGGGAAGCTGAGCCCCCGAAAGTCCTCGGCGCCCGTGGTGAACATCAGCAGGATCTGCAGGTTGCCCTCGATGATGGAGCAGTTCTCCAGCTTCTGCAGCTGGGAGATGTCATTGCGGATGTCCATGCTGCCGCAGACTGGGGTGGCGAGATAGGGAACCCGTGGGCAGCAGGGACGGGGCAGCTGCCCCCCCCGCCACCACCACCGCCACCCAGCGACCCCCCCGCGCTGCTCCTGGCGATGCTCGGGAGGGGAGTTTAATATCCCAGCCCTGCCTGTCAAACGTGGCTACAATTGGTTTGGGCGGCTGTGACAGGCGGCCGGCGCGCCGCGGCTCTGCGGGGCACGACGTGTCCGGCACGCAGCGAGCGGTGACGCTAACGAGGTCTGGCTGCCCGGGCGGCCGTGTCAGCTCCAGCAACACGTCCCAGACCGTTGTGCACCCCCGGGGGACCGGCTGGGGGTGCAAAGGGCTTCTCCCTTTCCCAGAGCCATTGGGCAGCCATGGGGGGCTCACAGTGTCCCCCCGCAGTGGGGCAGCAGCTCCCATGAGGTTGATCCCGTTAAATCCCCAGCGTGGTGCCCAGGCGGTTAATGGGGCACACGGGGCTACCCCAGCACCCCCGGGCGGTGGGTTTGCCTTTTCCACCTGGACCCCAGCACGGAGCTGGCGCATCGGGGGTCACTGGGGGCCAAGCATCTCCCGCTCCCCGGTACCGGTGGGGATGTGAGAGCCGGGATGAGCCAGTGGCTTCCCAGCGGCAGCATCCCCAGCCTGAAACCTGATGCTGATTTATGGTGGAAAGAAGCTGCCGAGATCCCAGAGCGGGATTTACTGTAAACAGCCGGAGCAAACACGGCAGCTCGGTGTGAACCCCAAACACCGCGCAGCGCCGGCACCCCGGCTCGGCCGCCCCACCGCAGGGACCCGCCGGCCACCACACGGCACATGGCACATGGCTTAGGATGCCACCCCGGGGGACTCCAGGTCCTGTCCCCCATCCCCAGGGAGGACACGGGGGTCTCCTCCCTCCTCCCATGGGGGTGATGGACCTGCTGTGGCACCAGCCCAGGTGTCACAGCCCCCGCTGGTGATGCCACCTTCCCTGACCTTGGCAATGTCACCCCATCCTGCCACGCACAGGGCAGACTGGAGGAGCGAGGGGACAGGGGTTCCCCGTGTCCCTGAGCAGGGGCAGAGAGGGGACAGGGGTCCCTGGTGGGGACACAGTGACGGAGCATCCCCCGGCCCCCCTGGTACCTTCCCCCCTCCATCACTCCCACCTCCCCAGTGCACCCCTAATGCTTGGGGAAACTGAGGCACGGGGCGGCGGGGAGAAAGGAAGGCAAGACAGACTGGACGGACCCTGAACCAGCCGTCCTGGTGTCCCCAGCCCCCACCAGCAGCAGAGCTGGGACAGGACCCCACATGTGCCCCCCCACTATGGCTGTGATTAGGTGAGACCCACCCCCCCCCCGGCCTGCCGCCCCCTCCCCAGCTGTTTTCCATCCCAGCAGCTCCCGCCCGGTTACGATTTTCCACCTTCCCCCCAACTCCTGATGGAGCCGAGCGATCGATGCCCCCGGCTCCAGCCGAGCCCCCCGCTGTGCTCCCCCCTTGCTGTCCCAGCCACGGCGGGGTCCCACACTCTTCCATACAGCGGTGGGGGGAAACTGAGGCAGGGAGCGTCGAAGAAGCTTTGCCTTGAGGTTTAAACCCCCGTGCAGACTCAGCGCCCCCCCCCCCCAGCACCCCCCCACCCTCCCCGGTCCCCACTTTCCAGGCACTTACTTTCGGAGGGGGCGCCCACGGGGGGCAGCGGGAGGGAGCCGAGGAGCAGCAGCGTCCCCCCCAGCCGCAGGGCGCCCAGCACCCTCGTCCCCATCCCCGAGCGGGGGACCCCGGCGTCCCGTCCCCGTCCCGCCTCGGGCACCGCTGCACCGCGTCCGGCCCCGCACGCCGCGTCCCTCCCCAGCACACGTCGGGATGGGGGCGGCCCCAGGGCCCCCGCGGCCCTCGCCCCGATCCTGCGGCCCCTTCACTTTTGTTTTCGGCTGCCGTACACTAAATATTTAACCTGACAACTGTGCGGGGCCGGGGCCAGGGCTTGTTTGGGAAATAGAGGGGGGAAAACAGGGCGGCTCCCCCCGCGCCGGAGGGGGCTGGGAGGGAACGGCTGCGTCCTGCCTCAGTTTCCCCAGTGGAGCGGGAGGGTCGGGGTCGCTCCGGCGTGGGGATGCTGGGGGAGCAGCCGAGCCCCGATGGAGAACCGCCCCCCCTCCCCACGGGGGTGACACAAGGGTCACCCTGCATGGTCAGTTTGGGTGCCAGGACCCCCACGTCCCGCCCCCGGCACCCTGCGGTGAGGAGGGGGAGGAGTGGGAGGAAGGCGTTGGGTGCTCAGTACCGGGAGAGGAGGATGGATGGGGGGGGGGGGCGCGTTAATTTCTCATACTGGGAGGGGGCACCGATGAGGGTCTTGGCCGTGGGGCAGCCCCAGCAAAGACGGGGGGGCAGGAGCAGGGGCCGCTGCCCCAGTGACCCCCCAGCACTGCAGGACTGGGAGCACTGGGGCCGGACTGGAGCGCTGGTTGTGCTCCTGCCACCAGGATGGGGAGACAAGGACGCCCCCCCAGGGCTCCTCGGGGGGGGTGCCCCTCTCTGGGGGGGTCCTGTCTCCTCTCGGGGGGGCTCAGGAGCATCTGCTTCTCCGCCGGTGCAGCAGCGTTACGGGGTGGCTGCCCCCCCCGTCCTCCTCCTGGTCGCTCTCGCAGCGGCGCTGGGGACACAGGGGGGGTCGGAGGGATGGGGCATGAACCCCCCGGGGGACAGGACCCCCCAGGAGAGAGGACACCGCCCCCAGGGGACGGGGCACCCCAGGCAATGGGGACACCCCCATTGCACATCCACTGCACAGCCCCCCCGCGATGTGGGGGGCCAGGTCCCCCAAAGCTCCTCTCCCCCCACCCAGCTCGTGCCGGGGGGGTCTGGGTGCCACTCACCAGCTCCTCATCCTCCCTCCCCAAGCCGCAGAGCAACCGCGTGCGGCGGAGCCGGTTGCAGGCGGACACCATGTTATAGGAGAGCTGGGGGGGCAGGAGGGTGGGGGTCTGGGGGGGCCGCTCCCCTGCTCTGCCCCCCCACCCCACAGCACTACGTCCCCCCATAGACCCCCAAGACGCAGCCAGCCCTGGGGTAGAGCACAGCCCAAGGTCCTTCGGGACCCCGCGGGTGGGGGGACCCCGCTGCTGGGTGACCCCGCAGGTGGGGGGACCCCGCTGCTGGGTGACCCCCCCAGGCCAGCACCCCCTTCACCTTCCACTTCCTGCGAGCGTTGAACGTGCGGAAGTTCTTCATGTTGATGGAGGAACAGCTGCGGTTCAGCGCCTGCTGCCGGCTCCGCGGCTGCTGGGTGAGGACACGGCGCTGTCACCGTGTCCCCAACCGCTCTCAGGGGTCTGGTACCCGCCACCCCCCGTCCTGTCCCATCCCGTCCTGTCCCGTCCCGCTGACCTTGATCCAGGGGTGCACCAGGCACTCGGGCGCTGTCATGCGGTGCCTGCAGCACAGCGGGTGTGGGGGGCAGCGGGGGTCCAGCCCCACACACCCACCATGGGTGGGATGGGATGCAATGGGGTGGGACGATGGGATGATGGGATGGGATGGGGTGGGACAGGATGATGGGATGGGATGATGGGATGGGATGATGGGATGGGATATTGATGGGGTGGGATGGGATGGGATGGGATGGGATGGGATGGGATGGGATGGGACGGGATGATGGGATGGGAGGATGGGATGGGATGGGATGATGGGATGGGATTGATGATGGGATGGTATGGGATGATGGGATGGGATGATGGGATGGGATGATGGGACAGGATGATGGGACAGGATGATGGGATGGGATGGGATGATGATGGATGGGATGGGACAGGAAGGCATGGGATGGGATGGCATGGGATGGGATGGGGTGATGGGATGGGATGATGGGATGATGGGATGGGATGGGATGGGATGGGATGGGGTGATGGGATGGGATGGGATGAGGATGGATGATGGGATAGGATGATGGGATGGGATGATGATGGATGGGATGGGACAGGAAGGGATGGGATGGCATGGGATGGGGTGATGGGATGGGATGGGCTGATGGGATGGGATGGGATGATGGGATGATGAGATGGGATGGGATGGGATATGATGAGTGACGGTCCCCAGGCTGCTTCGTGTGTGGGGCGACCGCGGCTGGACCTGCGGCACCGTCCCCACCGTGTGACGCAGCCACAGGGTCCAACACACCACCCGTGGGCACAGCGTGTCCGTTTGTCCTCTGGGGACGGACACAGGCAGCCGAGCTCCCTGTCGCTCGCCTGACAGCCCCCCGCACCACGCTGCTTTGGGAGGGAGGGAAACTGAGGCACGAGCGGCCCCACATCACCCAGAGAACACCCCAGCACCGGCCAGAAACGGGGGGACAAGGGCAATGACCCCACAGGCCGCTCCCCAGTGTCCCTCTGCCAAAAAGCACCCGGGACCCCTGACCCCCGCAGCCGGTTCCAATGCACCGGAGTGTTCCCCGAGCCCGGGGCTCCCCGCGCCAGGATGGATTCCTGACCCCGGCACCCTCACCTCGAGGGTCCTCGAGGTCCCGGCGCTTCCCGGGAGCTGCGGCTCCTCCAGCGTCCAGCGGGACCAGCCGTGTCCCCCTGGTCGATGTCCCCAAGGCACCACGGCCGCTCAGCGCCCGTCAGGGTGAGGATTGCGAGCGGGAAACCCGGCTGAGCGGTGACAACCCTGCGCGGCGGCGCCGAGGGGAAGCGGAGCGGAGGGTGTGAAGGTGGCGGCGAGGGACGGGTTTCTTAAGGTGGCGAAAGACAGGGCTGGTACCGCACCGCATGGCGGGGGCACCGTCGCACCCCGGGGCTCGCAAAGCCCAGCACACCCGGCCCAGTGCCACCCGGTGCCACCTCCATCGCACTTGCCAGAGCCTGGCACTGCCAGATGGGGCGTCCTGGCCAAGCCTGGCGCTGCCGGATGGGGCATCCTGGCCAAGCTTGGCACTGCTGGGATGGGGTGTCCTAGACTAAGCCTGGCACTGCCGGATGGGGCGTCCTGACCAAGCCTGGCGCTGCTGGATGGGGTGTCCTAGACTAAGCCTGGCACTGCTGGATGGGGTGTCCTAGACTAAGCCTGGTGCTGCCAGATGGGGCATCCTGGCTAAGCCTGGCACTGCTGGGATGGGGTGTCCTAGACTAAGCCTGGCACTGCCGGATGGGGCATCCTGGCTAAGCCTGGCACTGCTGGGATGGGGTGTCCTAGACTAAGCCTGGCACTGCTGGATGGGGTGTCCTAGACTAAGCCTGGCACTGCCGGATGGGGAGTCCTGGCCAAGCCTGGCACTGCTGGGATGGGGTGTCCTAGACTAAGCCTGGCACTGCTGGATGGGGTGTCCTAGACTAAGCCTGGCACTGCTGGGATGGGGTGTCCTAGACTAAGCCTGGCACTGCCGGATGGGGCGTCCTGACCAAGCCTGGCACTGCTGGATGGGGTGTCCTAGACTAAGCCTGGCACTGCTGGGATGGGGTGTCCTAGACTAAGCCTGGCACTGCTGGATGGGGTGTCCTGGCCGGTGAGGCTCAGAGCCGGCGCTGCTGGCAGCTGCGATGTCCCCATGTCATCCCAGGATGTGCCCAGCTCCAAGAAGGCACCGCAGCCTTCCGAATGATGCCGGATCCCACCGCTCCCGACACCGCATCCCAGCTCCCGGCACAAGGCCAGGCTCACCGAGCCGCGCTGCCCCCGCAGCCGGTGGCACCAGATGCCGCCGTGTGGACGGGCCGAACAAAGAGCCCTTTGCGGACGTGCCAGCGAGCGGGTGGTGCCGAGGGGCCGGCGAGACCTGTGCCAACGCAGCCCGTGCCGAGGGTCCTGGCGTCCCACCGGTGTCCCACCGGTGTCACCCGGTGCCCCTGCAGCCTGTGCTGCCCCACACGGCCTCGCCGTGACATCTCGCCATCGCACAACAGCTCTTGTGGCTTCGGTTGCCACTTCCTGCCCGTTGCAGGCAAAGCGCCGGCAAAGCGCCGGCAAAGCGCCGGCAAAGCGCCGCCATGGACCCCCGGGGCCCGGCGTGGCTGGGCGGAGGTGGGTACAGGGCTGGGAGATGGGGCTGGGGTCTGCACGGTGCTGGATTTGTGCTGGGATGGGACAAAAAGGGCCGGGGGGCAAACCCCGAGCGGGGGGCTCCGGACGGACAAGCGCCGGGGCAACGCGGGGTGTTCGATGGGGAAGGGGTGCCGGACGAGGGGGTGCAGGAGTGGGGTCCCCTGCCTTTCCCAGCCCCTCTGAGTGGGGAGATCCAGCCCAGGAAGGGCCTATGGAGCTAGTCCCGGCTTTACTCTGTTTCAAGCTCAATTTGACCCACACTCACATCACCGCGGGGGGGTGAAACGAGCACAGCGCACCCAGGAGCAAAATCCCCTCGAGCTGCTTCTCTGAGGCCAAATACTGGGTGAGAAAGTGGGGATTAACCCCCCCCACAACACCCCTACCCGGACGGGGGACCCCCCGGAGCTGGGGACACTGTTGTCCCCAACGGCACCGCCACAGCCGGGCAGGACCTGAGCTGAATTTGCCTCCTTGGCGCTCCCCGCGTTGGCTCGTTGTGGTTTGGGTTGTTCTGTTTCGCTTCGGCAGCCACGGCCCCGGCGCCACCGCCGGTTACGGACGCCGTTCCGTCCCCCCGGTTCTCCGAGTTCCGGGGTCACCATCCCTTCTCGCCCCCCTGGGGAAGCAGAGTGATGAGCCCAAGAATGGAGGACACATAGCAAGACACCCCTCACCCAGGCGGGGGGCAAGAGCAGCCAGTGGGGGGTCACGGAGCCCCCACGTCCCAGCGCCCTGTGGGCAGCAATGGGGCACGGTGCCATTTTGGGACCCCAGGGGAGGTTTCGCGGCGCTGAGCCTGGTTCTCGCTGGGACAGGGGACCCCATGGATGGCGACCGGCCCCTCTTCAGCACCTTCAGACCCATCGGTGAGGACGATGTGGCCAGTGGCAGGATAGGACCCGACACAAGCCCGGTCCAGCCCCAGGGAGCGGAGCGGCCCCCGGGACACCGCGACACACGCGGCACGGTGGGACATTGGGCTGCGAAGGGTCCGTCCCCCCATGTCCCCACACCAGCACCCCCGAGCTCACCCCCCCATGGGGACAGTGTCCTCAGCGCCCAGCACGAGCCCTGGGGAGACGCGGGAAGGGGGTCCAGCGTGGATCCACGGCAGCGCGGGCAGAGACCCCAGCCCGTTTGTGTCCCCAGCCCGTTTGTGTCCCCAGCCCATTTGTGTCCCCATCCCAGCTGTGTCCCCATCCCACTTGTGTCCCCATCCCACTTGTGTCCCCATCCCAGTTGTGTCCCCATCCCAGCTGTGTCCCCATCCCAGCTCTGTCCCCATCCCAGCTGTGTCCACATTCCAGATGTGTCCCAGCTGTGTCCCCATCCCAGCTATGTCCCCATCCTGTTTGTGTCCCCATCCCAGTTGTGTCCTCATCCCAGCCATGTCACATCCCAGCTGTGTCCCCATCCCAGCTGTGTCCCCATCCCAGCCATGTCACATCCCAGCTGTGTCCCCATCCCAGCCATGTCCCCATCCCAGCTGTGTCCCCATCCCAGTTGTGTCCCCATTCCCAGCCGTGTCCCCATCCCAGTTGTGTCCCCATCCCAGCCGTGTCCCCATCCCAGCTATGTCCCATTCCCTGCTATGTCCCCATCCCAGTTGTGTCCCCATCCCAGCCGTGTCCCCATCCCAGCTGTGTCCCCATCCCAGCTATGTCCCCATTCCCAGCTATGTCCCCATTCCCAGCCGTGTCCCCATCCCAGTTGTGTCCCCATCCCAGTTGTGTCCCCATCCCAGCTGTGTCCCCATTCCCAGCTATGTCCCCATTCCCAGCCGTGTCCCCATCCCAGCCGTGTCCCCATCCCAGTTGTGTCCCCATCCCAGTTGTGTCCCCATCCCAGCCGTGTCCCCATCCCAGCCGTGTCCCCATCCCAGTTGTGTCCCCATCCCAGTTGTGTCCCCATCCCAGCTGTGTCCCCATTCCCAGCCGTGTCCCCATCCCAGCTGTGTCCCCATCCCAGCTGTGTCCCCATTCCCAGCCGTGTCCCCATCCCAGCTGTGTCCCATTCCCTGCTATGTCCCCATCCCATTTGTGTCCCCATTCCCAGCCGTGTCCCCATCCCATTTGTGTCCCCATTCCCAGCCGTGTCCCCATCCCAGCCGTGTCCCCATCCCAGCCGTGTCCCCATCCCAGTTGTGTCCCCATCCCAGTTGTGTCCCCATTCCCAGCTGTGTCCCCATCCCAGCCGTGTCCCCATTCCAGTTGCTCCCCTGGAGCGCAGCATCCCTGGGGCACACGCTGCCCCACATCCCCACCCGAGCCCCTGTCCACTCTCTGTTGCCACCCAGGTCCCTCCGCTGTCGTCCCCAGCCGAGGTGGCCCCGCGGCCGGAGCTGGTGGCCCCGCGGCCGGAGCTGGTGGCCCTGCGCGCGCGGACCAGGCTGTGGTTCGAGCAGACGCAGGCGGGGAGGCTGAGCGCCCAGGGCGAGCTCCCCGCCTGGTTCCACGGCTTCATCAGCCGCCGGTGAGCGCGGGGGAAACTGAGGCAGGGGACGGGCCGGCAGCGCCAAGGGCCACGTGGCCCTTTCGGCGTCCCCACCCCGTGGCTCTGAAACGGGGACCTCAGCCCCACGGACTCGATGACCATCTCGTCGGCCGCCATGGGGCAGTGGGTGGCATTGGGGTGTTTTGGGGTGTTTTGGGGTGTTTCTGGGGTGTTTCTGGGGTGTTTTTGGGGTGTTTTTGGGGTGTTTTGGGGTGTTTTGGGGTGTTTACCTGGCAGATGCTCTGGCCCACGTACTCGATGACCGTCAGCCGCGATGGAGCAGTGGGTGGTATTGGGGTGTTTCGGGGTTGTTTTTGGGTGTTTTGGGGGTGTTTTGGGGTGTTTTGGGGTGTTTTGGGGTGTTTTGGGGGTGGTTTTGGGGTGTTTCTGTGTTGTTTTGGGGTGGTTTTGGGGTGTTTACCTGGCAGATGCTCTGGCCCACGTACTCGATGACCGTCAGCCGCGATGGGGCAGTGGGTGGTTTTGGGGTGTTTTGGGGGTGTTTTGGGGTGTTTTGGGGTGTTTTGGGTGTTTTGGGGTGTTTTTGGGGGGTGTTTTGGGGTGTTTTTGGGGTGTTTTGGGTGTTTTGGGGTGTTTACCTGGCGGATGCTCTGGCCCACGTACTCGATGACCGTCAGCCGCGATGGGGCAGTGGGTGGTTTTGGGGTGTTTCGGGTGGTTTTGGGGTGTTTTTGGGGTGTTTTTGGGGTGTTTTGGGTGTTTTGGGGTGGTTTACCTGGCAGATGCTCTGGCCCACGTACTCGATGACCGTCAGCCGCGATGGGGCAGTGGGTGGTTTTGGGGGGATGTGTCGGGTTTGGGGTCCCATGGGGTGTTGTGTGGGGCTCCCGCAAAGGGGGTGAGGGCGAGCGGCTCTGAGCCCCTTCCCGCAGGGAAACGGAGCAGCTGCTGCAGGATCAGCCCCCCGGCTGCTTCCTCGTGCGCTTCAGCGAGAGCACCGTCGGCTTCGTGCTGTCCTACAGGTGAGCGACCCCCGCGCCCACCCGAGGGGGCACCGCGGCCGATCCGCGGCCGTGCCGACCCCGTCCCGCCGCCGCTCTCCCCAAGGGGCAGCGAGCGCTGCCGGCACTTCGTCCTGGACCAGCTGCCGGACGGGCGCTACGTGATCCTGGGCGAGCGCAGCGCCCACGCCGAGCTGGCCGAGCTGCTGCGGCACTACAGCGCGGCCCCGGTGACGCCGTACGACGAGTTCCTGACGGTGCCGTGCGTTCGGGTGAGGACCCGCCGCCGAAAATGGGGAGTTATTCCTGCTGCAGGGCTGGACAAAATCCAAGCTGGTGGTGTCACGGAGCCACCGGAGCCATCGTGAGGAGCCGAACCGCGGGGGGCACAGCCGCAGCACAACCACCGTCACCTCTCGCTGCAGGACGGGCCCCGAGGAGGGATGTGGGTCCCACCCAGCGAGGCGCCGGCAAAGCTCCCGGCGTACGGCACCGTGTCCAGGGGACCCCCGGGAGACCGGCCGGAAGCTGTGGACACCCCGATGCACACGGAGCCTGGAGCATGGGGAGGCACCGCCAGGGAGGTGACGGTAGGACACAAGGGGGGCACTTTGCCAGGGATGGGAACATGGCCTGGGTACAGCTCTGGTGAGACAGGGACACGGCTGGGATGGGGACACGGCTGGGATGGGGACACGGCTGGGAATGGGACACGGCTGAGATGGGGACACGGCTGGGAATGGGACACGGCTGGGATGGGGACACAGCTGGGATGGGGACACAGCTGGGATGGGGACACAGCTGGGATGCTGGGATGGGGACACGGCTGGGAATGGGACACGGCTGGGATGGGGACACGGCTGGGATGGGGACACAGCTGGGAATGGGGGCACGGCTGGGAATGGGGACACAGCTGTAATGGGGACACAAATGGGATGGGGACACAAATGGGATGGGAACAAAGCCAGGACAGGGACACAGCTGGGGTGGGGACACAAATGGGATGAGGATACAACTGGGATGGGGACACAGCTGGGAATGGGACATGGCTGAGATGGGGACACAGCTGGGATGGGGACTCTGCCCCCGCTGCCACGGATCCACACTGGACCCACTTCCCGCCGCCCCCGCCCTGTCCCCTCTGTTCCCCAGGCCCCCCGCGTCCCCCCGCCGCTCCCAGCCAAGGTCGCCTCCTCAGCCACGGCCCCGGGGCCACGCAGCCCCCCCGGTCCCTGCGCCGCGGCGCACCGAGGAGCCGCCCCCCCCGAGCCGCCCCAGCCCCCCGACGCCAAGTACCAGCAGCTCCTGTGCTTCCACACCTACGCGGAGCCCCACGAGGGCATCGCCCCCGCGCCGGAGGAGCCCATCCCGTTCTACGCCGTGGGCCACGGGGGCAGCCCCCGCGCCCCCCCCCAGGAGAACATCTACTCCGAGGTGGCGCCGGCCCCGCAGGACCGTCCCGCTCCGCTCCCCAGGGCGGCCCGAGGTCCCTTCTCCACGCTGCCCCCCAAGTGCCACACGTCCCCCAGGTCGGCCCATCGCCGGCTCCTGCGCAGCGTGTCCAGCCAGGCCTGCAGGAGGCGGCAGCTCCCGGCGGCGCCCGGGAAGGACCGAGGAGACCCCGAGGCCACCGAGGTGCGTGCGTCCCCACGGCGGGTCCTGCGCCGGAGCCGCCTGTTGCTCCAGAGCTCGGTCCCACCGCAACGTCCCGTGGTGGCTCCGGGTTCGCTCTGCACTGGGGTGATGTGGGAGATGGGGCCCCAGGTCCCCAACTCGAGTCCAAGCTGAGGGCTGGGAGGGTGAAGGACCAACTTTGACCCACGGGCACTGCGTCCAGCTCTGGGTCCCCAGCACAGGACATGGAGCTGCTGGAGAGGGGCCAGAGGAGCCCCAGGAATGACCCGAGGCTGGAACAGCTCTGCTGGGGGACAGGCTGAGAGTTGGGGTGTTCAGCTGGAGAAGAGAAGCTCCGGGGAGACCTTAGTGCGGCCTTAAAAGAAAGATGGGGACAGATTTTGAGCAGGGCCTGTTGTGATAGGACAAGGGTGATGGGTTTAAAGTAAAGGAGGGAGATTCAGGCTGGATAGAATGAAATTGTTGCCCTGAGGGCGGTGAGAGCCTGGCCCAGGTACCCAGAGAGGTGGTGGCTGAACCATCCCTGAGACACCCCAGGCTGGACGGGGCTCTGAGCACCCTGAGCTGGTGACGATGTCCCTGTCATGGTGGCACTGGGGGATCTCCAAACATCCCTTCAACACAAACCATCTGTGATTCGCCCAGGTCCTGGCTCTCAAGTCAAACCTCCACCTGCTAAGACACAATTTCACGGTCATTTCCCTCCACGGATTCCCCAGGTCGCAATGACGAAACCCTGCGCTGGAGTTCGACGACCCTGTTTATGGCCGGAGGACCAGAGTCACAAGGACAGACACAACCAGGCCAGGGCAGGACGGGTCCCAGAACATCTACGAGCAGCTTTCTGGAGAGCAGCTCTGAGCCAGCGCACAGGTAGGGCTGAGGAAAGACCTCGGGTGGGTTTGGAACCCACTGGTGCATCCACTTGGAAAAATCCCTTTTCTCTTCTCACAAATCTCGGCTTTGGAGTCAGCGGTGATTCCCCTCCTCAAACCTCCCCTCTAGTGCTGAACATGAGCCATTACACACCAAAAGGGAAAGAGAAGAGGAACCGGCAGCTCGGGGCTCCGGCCCATCCCAACCACCCCAAGAGAAGAGTTTGGAGGAGCAGACGGAGCCTCGGAGCCTGCACACGTATTTACACAGAACCCCAGGATGTGAGGGGTTGGAGGGCCCTGGAGAGCTCACCCAGTGCAACCCCCCCGGAGCAGGAACACCCAGCTGAGGTTCCACAGGAAGGTGTCCAGGGGTTGGAATGTCTGCAGAGAGGAGACTCCACACCCTCCCTGGGCAGCCTGGGCCAGGCTCTGCCACCCTCACCCCAACAAGTTGCTTCTCATCTTCCAGCGGAACCTCCTGTGTTGCAGTTTGCACCCATTGCCCCTTGTCCTGTCCCTGGTTGTCACCAGCAGAGCCTGGCTCCATCCTCCTGACACTGCCCCTTTCCATCCTGATCCCAGCAATGAGTCCCCCCTCAGGCTCCTCTTGTCCAGCTCCAGAGCCCCAGCTCCCTCAGCCTTTCCTCCCACGGGAGATGCTCCACTCCCTCCAGCATCTTGGTGGCTGCGCTGGACTCTCTCCAGCAGTTCCCTGTCCTGCTGGAGCTGAGGGGCCACAGCTGGACACAAGATTCCAGGTGTGGTCTCCCCAGGGCAGAGCAGAGGGGCAGGAGAACCTCTCTGACCTACTGACCACCCCCTTCTAACCCCCCCAGGTCCCATTGGCTTCCTGGCCACAAGGGCCCAGTGCTGGCTCATGGTCCCCCTGCTGTCCCCAGGACCCCCAGCTCCCTTTTCTCTGCTCCAACAGCTCATTCCCAACTTACACTGGAACCTGGGCTTGTTCTGCCCACATTCAAGACTCTACACTTGCCCTTGTTCTATTTCATTCAATATCTGCTCACCCAGCTCTCCAGCTGTCCAGCTCTCTGGATGGCCGCACAGGTTTCTGTCCCCAGTTGTGCGACATCAGCCTCTCCACCAATAAATCGAAGGTGCTTCAGCCGCCCCGAGGGAAAAGCGACACCCCGAGCACCTTGCGATGGAACCAGGCCGGGTTCGGTTCATTTAAAAGTTTATTCCTTTTATCAAATCTCTTCTCAGAGGATTTTTTCCACTGTACACATATGAATAAATTACTCAACAGTAACTTTATTCTGGTCGTTCAAATACTCCAAACGGGCTCTGCAAAGTACTAAAACATCCAGGGGGGGCTAAACTAGAAATCAGATGATTTTAAAATATTCTAAGAAAAGACGTCATTCCTGGGGGTTGGTTTGCTCGTTTTAAACAGGTAACACAGGAGAAAAACGACCTCTTGGAGTTCTTCTAAATGGAATAACAAACACGAGCTGGTTTAGGTTCCAACCAACACAACCCTTAGCGGCGGGAATGTAAGTTCAACAACCAGACCAGCTCTCCGCTCCCTTCGCTGAACAACAAACCGAGCGAGGCCACCGAGATTTGGCTACGGAAACGCGGATCTGGCCAGCAAGGCTGCACATGATTTGCAGTCGTTATTGCTTAGACCTTAAATAAAGATTTAATGTGTAAAAGATAAGGGCGGACGCAGTCTCCTCTTCCCAGCCAGGAGGGGAACGTTAACGCTTAATTGAAAGAGTGGGGAGGTGTCATCTGTGTCCACTCGGAGGGAATAACGTCGCGCCGTGCGGGTGGAACACGCGCTTCAATGCGTCCGGAGGGCAGCTCGGTACGGGGGGAAGGAGGAAAGAGGGGGGAAAAGGAAGGAAAATGTACATACACACATGGATTTTATCCCAAAGCCCTCAGCGCCGGGCGAGAGATCCTCAGGGCTTTCTGTGCGTCGCTCTGCGCCTCTCTCGCAAGGAGGTTCCGGTTCGAAACGCACGGGATGGCAGAGCTGAGGATAGAAACACCGACTCAGCCACGCTTACAAGCACCCAAAGAGATCGGAGCCGTTCGCAGGAGGAGCGCTGGATTACTGCGGCACGGCAAGCGGCCAGGAGGATCACACACAAACAGCATCACAGTATGTTTGGGATTGGAAGGGACCTCAAAAGCTCATCCAGTGCAACCCCCCCGTGGAGCAGGAACGCCCAGGTGAGGTCGCACAGGAACATGTCCAGGGTGGTTGGAATGTCTGCAGAGAAGGAGACTCCACAACCCCCCTGGGCAGCCTGTTCCAGGCTCTGTCACCCTCACTGAGAAGAAGTTTCTTCTCAAATTTAAGTGGAACCTCTTGTGTTCCAGCTTGATCCCATTACCCCTTGTCCTATCATTGTTTGCCACCCAGAAGAGCCTGGCTCCATCCTCATGGCACTCACCCTTTAGATATTTATAAACATTAATAAGGTCACCCCTCAGTCTCCTCTTCTCCAAACTAAAGAGCCCCAGCTCCCTCAGCCTTTCCTCCCATGGGAGATGCTCCACTCCCTCCAGCATCTTGGTGGCTGCGCTGGACTCCTCTCCAGCAGTTCCCTGTCCTGCTGGAGCTGAGGGGCCACAACTGGACACAAGATTCCAGGTGTGGTCTCCCCAGGGCAGAGCAGAGGGGCAGGAGAACCTCTCTGACCTACTGACCACCCCCTTCTAACCCCCCCAGGTCCCATTGGCTTCCTGGCCACAAGGGCCCAGTGCTGGCTCATGGTCATCCTGTTGTCCACCAGGACCCCCAGCTCCCTTTCCCCTACACTGCTCTCTAATATGTAATTTCCCAACCTATACTGGACCCTGGGGTTGTTCCTGCCCAGATGCAGGACTCTACACTTTCCCTTGTTAAATTTCATCAGGTTATTCCCCGCCCAGCTCTCCAGCCTGTCCAGGTCTCTGATGGCAGCACAGCTTCCAGTGTCACCCACTGCTCCCAGCTTGGTGTCATCAGCAAACTTGCTGATAGTACACTCAATTTCCCTCGTCTAAATTGTTAATAAAAGGACAAGAAAACCAAAGCAACGAACTTGCTCCTGAAACTCCATCTTTTCAAAAGGAAAATGACATTCTCCAGGAGGCTGAGAAAGGAGCGAAGTGGGAATTGGGGGTTGATTGAATCTAAGGGTCCGGCGCTGAAGGAGGAGCAGCCCCGCGCCGGCCGTGCGGCTGCGTCGCCACACGCACACTTGGAACCTTTCACATTATAAGAAGCTGGGGGGGGAAACGATGGGGTCGGTTTGCATTGAACGGCGCGTCCCCCCCGCCCCGAGCAGCCCCCGATGGCCACGGGCAGCGCTGAGCGCCGCGAGGGGCCCAACACAGCCGGTCACCTGGGCCAAGAGCCAAGCGAGCGGGACGGAGGCGTTAGAATCCGTATTTGGCTTGAGTCTGCCGTCGGCTGAGCTTGTTTTCAGACCATGTGTTTTTCAGTTCCAGTTCCCTTTCCTTCGCCTGCAGAAACAGAGAGGATTAACATCAGCGCTGACTCGGCAGGATGGCGCCCTCCCCTGCCCCGCTGCCGGGGATTACGGAGCGCTCCGGCCTCGTTAGGGGAGTTAGCACAATTATCTTGACAGAGGGCTGAATTAATAGGGCCGCGGAGGCGTTTCGTTCACGCCGAAACGCTTCGCCGGCGGGATGTTCTCAGCAGCCGCTTCGCCGGCCGCACGGCAGCGAGACGGGAAGCGGAGAATCGGGAACACAGAACAAGGAGGGGAAAGCGAAATGCAAAACAAGCCAAAAGCTGAGCGCGGTGAGACGCTCGGGGCCGCGATGCCGCTGCCGCGAGGCTGTTTGGGTCAGTGGTGGTGGGGCAGCTCTGAAGCGATGAGCACCAAACGGCCCAATCTGCCGGTTTTGGTGTGGGGAGGAGCCCACTCACCTGGTGGATCAGGTACGTGATCTGGTGTTTCCTCCTCTGCTGTCCTGTGGGTTGATCTCCTTTTCTCTAGAAAGCAGAAAGATGAACGGTTAAAGCCTGGAAAAATACCAACCCAGGGAGCAAAGCCAGACAAGAGCTTTTCACAGAGTCCCATAATGCAAGGGGTTGGAGGGCCCTGGAAAGCTCATCCAGTGCAACCCCCCCGGAGCAGGAACACCCAGCTGAGGTTCCACAGGAAGGTGTCCAGGGGTTGGAATGTCTGCAGAGAGGAGACTCCACACCCTCCCTGGGCAGCCTGGGCCAGGCTCTGCCACCCTCACCCCAACAAGTTGCTTCTCATCTTCCAGCGGAACCTCCTGTGTTGCAGTTTGCACCCATTGCCCCTTGTCCTGTCCCTGGTTGTCACCAGCAGAGCCTGGCTCCATCCTCCTGACACTGCCCCTTTCCATCCTGATCCCCAGCAATGAGTCCCCCCTCAGGCTCCTCTTGTCCAGCTCCAGAGCCCCAGCTCCCTCAGCCTTTCCTCCCACGGGAGATGCTCCACTCCCTCCAGCATCTTGGTGGCTGCGCTGGACTCTCTCCAGCAGTTCCCTGTCCTGCTGGAACTGAGGGGCCACAGCTGGACACAAGATTCCAGGTGTGGTCTCCCCAGGGCAGAGCAGAGGGGCAGGAGAACCTCTCTGGACCCAGCTGGTCTCCCATCCAAGCACTGACCGGGCCCGACCCTGCTGAGCTTCCCAGATCAGACGAGACGGGGCATTCTCAGGGTGCTATGGCTGCATATATACATATATATATATATATATATATAAAATATATGTTTCTCAAGCGTATCCTTATAGTGTCTGCACTAAACCCTTTATTCAAGGGCAAAGTAGAGGGGCAGGAGAACCTCTCTGACCTACTGACCACCCCCTTCTAACCCCCCCAGGTCCCATTGGCTTCCTGGCCACAAGGGCCCAGTGCTGGCTCATGGTCCCCCTGCTGTCCCCAGGACCCCCAGCTCCCTTCTCACTGCTCCAACAGCTCATTCCCCAACTTACACTGGAACCTGGGGTTGTTCTGCCCACATTCAAGACTCTACACTTGCCCTTGTTCTATTTCATTACATTTCTCCCCGCTCAGCTCTCCAGCCTGTCCAGGTTTCACTGGATGTTTCACATTAAACCGCTGCGGGCAGATTCCGAGCAGCTCTATTGGTCTCTTACGTCTAATTATTGATAAAGGGTCCCTGTCCCCTACCCTGGTGACTGCACAGTTTGTAATACAACCCCAGCTGTGGCTGAAACAGGGACTGGACAGAAATCCCTTCCCGGCCGCACCTTGCTGAAGGACTTCATGGTCTTCTCCTCCGTTAGGGACTTGGTCAGCCACTGCTGGGCCCCGCTCAGCTGATCGTCACCTTTGATATCCACAAAGTTGATCTCTTCCCTGCCCCGATTCCGCTTGCCTTGCAGGCGCTTGAACTGGAAGAAGAACAGAAACAACCGGAATTAAATGGGCCCATCACACACCAACACCAGCCTGAGATCAGTGAAGGTCAACAGGGACAATGGGACAGGTGACACCAACCACCTTTCCAGCCGGGAGTTTAATTGTCTTTAGGACAGTTCTGCTCTGCTACAGATCTGAATATCTTCAACTACCAAGCGTGGAAGTTATAACCACATTTTCCCACGCCGAAGGGAAAACACGTTTACTCGCACGTTCAGAAAACCCACGGGCTCCTGGGTCTCTTGTTTTAAGCGCTAAGGAAGCACCTGAAGTTTTGCTGCCAACACATTCGCCAACTGGAACACAAACCCACCTCCAAAGTGAAGAGGCCTATGGAAGGGAGTGAGCAGAGGCTGCTAACGAGCCCAGCAGTTTCTAGATGAGATCAACACCAGCATAGGAGGCTTTTTAAACAGGTTTTGAGCATTTGAGATAAGCAGGGGAGCTCACGGCTGTGTTAAAGGATGTACCGTGAAGGGATTTGAACTTGTGCCTCAGCAAGCAACGTCCTCATTCCATGCACCCCGTCTGCCCTATGAGAATGAGACCAGGCTTGGAGGAAACAAACATCAGCTCTGTGTAAAGCAAATCCCTGAGGAGCAGCAGCCCAGCGGGTCGGCCGGCAGGACACCCCACGTGTCCCCAGCGCAGAGCGACACCCCAGGGAACAACCCAGCGTGAGTCGGTGTGAAGCGCAGGTCACGCTGGCAGGGCAGGAATGGGGCTGCCAAGTGGGTCCTGTCACACAGCCCCAGGCTGGTTGGGTTGAAGGGACCTCTGGAGATCCCCCAGTCCAGCCCTGTGAGAGCACGGGCACCAGAGCACAGAATGACAGAGTGTGAGGGGTTGGAGGGCCCTGGAAAGCTCATCCAGTGCAACCCCCCGGAGCAGGAACACCCAGCTGAGGTTCCACAGGAAGGTGTCCAGGGGTTGGAATGTCTGCAGAGAGGAGACTCCACACCCTCCCTGGGCAGCCTGGGCCAGGCTCTGCCACCCTCACCCCAACAAGTTGCTTCTCATCTTCCAGCGGAACCTCCTGTGTTGCAGTTTGCACCCATTGCCCCTTGTCCTGTCCCTGGTTGTCACCAGCAGAGCCTGGCTCCATCCTCCTGACACTGCCCCTTTCCATATTGATCCCCAGCAATGAGTCCCCCCTCAGGCTCCTCTTGTCCAGCTCCAGAGCCCCAGCTCCCTCAGCCTTTCCTCCCACGGGAGATGCTCCACTCCCTGCAGCATCTTGGCGGCTGCGCTGGACCCTCTCCAGCAGTTCCCTGTCCTGCTGGAGCTGAGGGGCCACAACTGGACACAAGATTCCAGGTGTGGTCTCCCCAGGGCAGAGCAGAGGGGCAGGAGAACCTCTCTGACCTACTGACCACCCCCTTCTAACCCACCCCAGGCACCACTGGCCTTCCTGGCCACAAGGGCCCAGTGCTGGCACTACTGAACAGAGTCTGGTCCATCCCCTGACACCCACCCTGCGATATTTAAAGGCATTGAGAAGATCCCTCCTCAGCCTTCGAATCACAGATGGTTTGCGTTGAAGGGACGTTTAAAGCTCCCCCAGTGCCCCCCCTGCCACGACAGGGACATCGTCACCAGCTCAGGGTGCTCAGAGCCCCGTCCAGCCTGGGATGTCTCAGGGATGGTTCATCCACCACCTCTCTGGGTACCTGGGCCAGGCTCTCACCACCCTCAGGGCAACAATTTCATTCTATCCAGCCTGAATCTCCCTCCTTTAGTTTCAAACCATCACCCTTGTCCTATCACAACAGGCTCTGCTCAAAATCTGTCCCCATCTTTCATTTAAGGCTGCACTAAGGTCTCCCCGGAGCTTCTCTTCTCCAGCTGAACACCCCAACTCTCAGCCTGTCCCCCAGCAGAGCTGTTCCAGCCTCGGGTCATTCCTGTGGCTCCTCTTCTTCCAGGCTGAACAGACCCAGCTCTCTCGGCCTTTCCTTGTTATAAAGACACTCTGCAGTGTTCTAGCAGAGCTTGAATACAAACTTCACAATGGAAGAGACAGTAAAGTGCCAACCGCTTCGTCGTCTATGAAGGAGGAGTCGGTGCTCGTCTCCTGCGGCGCCGCCTGGGCCGGTTCCACCTCCTGGTAGTAGCCGCTGCTGTAATAATCCTGCCAGCAAAAGGAAAACGGGTTGGTCACAAGACAAGATCCATCCTGGAGCAACCGCACACGAGGCCGAAGCCCCGAATCGCAAACATCACCCTGCGCGCTGCTGCTTTGTCACCCAAAGGGATTTGATTCAGCCCCGGGGGCACAGTTACACACGCTCCTCCTCCCAAGGCTGAGACAGGGAGTCCATCATCATTAATCACACCTCGTTACTCCGGCACTCCTGAAGAGTCCAGGGCATCTTTTTGATGAGGTACTCACAAATCCTTGGCTGAATTACTAGAAACAACCTTGAGACAGCAGCAATTCTGCACCCCGTTTGAAAACGAGCACGGTTATTAAACATTTATCCAGCAAAGAGCATCTCTGGCTCTCGCGCAGAGGAATCCTGCCGTGCTAAGTGCTCCTCAGCCCAGCCGGCTCCCCACAAGCTCCGGTAACTAATTCAGAGCCTGTTTTTCAAAGCTTCACCTCCTCGGTTTGCCAACCCACCTGATAATAAGCGCCGGCCTCGCCGTACGGGGCGAACTGGCCGTACTGGCTGCCGTAATCCTCTCCCGGTTTGGGCAGCCAGCCGTGCTGGGCGCCGCTGGAACCCGCGTCCGTCTTGAACTCCAGGGGAGCGTTGGCAGCGGCGTCCTGGAACTGCGGCTCCGGTTCCGTCCCCGGCGGCGGCTCCTCCGTGCCCGGGTACAGGAACGGCTCGGCGGGCGCCAGCCCGGCCTCGCTCCTGTCGGACAGGGAGAAGTAGTTTTCCGGCTCGACGTCTTCGTCGCTGTCGTCCTCCTCCTGCGTGATCTGCTTGGTTACCTGCAGCGCGGCGCTTTTCGCCGCCGCTTTGATGGCCGACGGAGATGGAGTCGTGGGCACCGCCGGCTTGGCCGGGGGTTTGGATTTGGAGGAGGTTGGCGCCTTGGCGGGCTTGGAGTCGGAGGCGTTTTCTCCCGCTTTCCTCGAGAAAGCGTGGGGTAAAAGTAACCGATTGGTCTCTTTCACCGATAAGTTTTTGGGTTGAGGAAGCAAAGCCGACAAGCCGGTGCCCTCGCCGCGGCCCTGGAGGGGTTCGTGGTGCAAGAAAGGAGAGAAATGAGTGAGATTCTCTATATTCCCTGACAATTATCTCCTGCAATTCTATCCACGTTAACGGGTTGCTCAGCACAACCGTTTGCGACTCCGACCGCACCGTGGGGCTTTGAAGGGAAATGTGGCGCTTGCAAATGTCACCAGCTTCCCAAATTAAGGTGTATTTTTTGCTCAACTTTAAATTGAGGAAATTTCCCCAAAATAAGGACATGACGCTCCACGGGATATCGGGAATTTGATACACTAAGAGCCAGTTAGAGCGGCCGATCCACACCAGTGGAATGTGTCAAGTCATTCTTTCCTGTGTAACGCAAATTGAAGCTCAATACTTACCTGATAAGTATTTTTCTTCTTGACTGGTTCATCTTCCTCTGAATCTGACTGAGAAAGAAAAACAGAGCTTAGCACAACGTGAACCACCACAGGGATCGCGAGTTAAACGGCGACAGCGGGACGCAATCGGGCTCTTTTTCGGTCTTGCTGATGCGACCTGAACGTCTTGATCGGTTTCGAGCTTTGCAGAGCACTTTAAAGAGATGACGGGACACAAGGGCTTCTGAATTATAAACCAGGCCAAAGACAAAGGCCGTGCATAAATAAAACCAAGTCCAGAGCTGCCCTGTTACGTTTTGGAAAGAGGAGATAACCCCCAAGGGGACAAACCAAAGGGACGGGAGGTGTTTTAGGGAGAAAGACACAAGGAGGACTTTGGGGACATCGGGGACAGGCCGAGGTGTTTCCAGGAACCGCTGGGACCGGCTGCTCTTCAGGTCCTTTTCTCCCATTGCCGTTCATTCCTTCATATGATATTAATAATATCTCTATGAAAAGCCAACACGCTGGACCGTGGAGGTGGGGGGAGAAAGGAAACAAACCCCCTTTTGTTTGAGTTTATTTCTACTGAACACAAGCAACGCAAGAGCCCAAACACCCACGTTAGCACCGAGCGCCTGTTCCAAAGAGAAGGTGAGCGAGCAAAAAGCGGGTCCCCTGTCCCCAAGGCTTCGTTCCCACTCCCCGAGGTGTCGGGAGATCGCTGTTAATTGATGCTGTTCATCAATCAAAGCTCTTCCTCCAGCTGTAAACGACCTGAAGCTTCGCGGTTCAGCCAGAGGCTGCACCGGGGGTAGATGTGACTGTCACCTCCACGCTGGGACAGTCCCAGAGGGGGAATGAAGCTCAACAGGGACACCCAGAGAAAATAAAAGGGACCTTCCTTTCCCTGCTCATGCCAAGGGATTCAGCGCTCCCTGGGGCTCTGAAAACACAAGTTAAGAGGGAAATGATTTCCTAAGGGTCTGGAAGCCTTTAGAGAAGTTTTCTTGTCTATTTATTACTGATTTATCGACTGCACAGCAAACAAAAGAGGTTTATTTGGGATATCCCTGCGCCAGGCTGCGTAGCTTCACATCATCAACTCGTTAACGTCCGCGATAAATAAAGGCGCGGATAATCTGGGCTTTGCTGTCTGACGATGATAAATAAGGTTTCTAGATCAGTTTTAATTCTGCAAAGCGCTTTAGGATTCGGGCCAGGCCAAATCTACCTCCCCGGCGATGCGACAAGAGCAACAGGCAGCGCTTTGGGAGCTCGCTGATGGAAATGCGGTGGTTTATGGGCGAGCAAACCCGGGTGGGATGGGGGGACTGTGGTGGGGAAAGGATTCCACGCACAAACGTGGGGTGAGCGGGACCCCCCCGGTTTGTTCCATACTCACATCTCCCGTGCGCAGCTCGGGCGCCGCGATCCGCACCGGTTCCGTCCTCTTCTTTGGCTTGGGGAAGCTCGGATCCCCCCCAGAAGCCGAAGCGGGAGGAGAGAGGCTGCGGGTTGGGGCGGCGGGGGCCGCGTTCTTCGGGGGCGGCAGCAGGAGCCCCCCCGGCCGGGGCTGCTCCCCGGGGCGGGGGCCCATCAGGAAAGGCGGGGGCGGCAGCGCGGAGAAGCCGCTGCCCGGCGGGGGGTGAGGCGGGGGCGGCGGAGGCACCGCGGGGGCTTTGGGGGGAGGCAGATCGGCGAAGAGCCCCCGGGCTGGGGGGGGAGAAGACGAGGAGGATTCCTCCTCCTCGCCCGCGGCCTCCTCCGCATCGCTGTCCTCCTCGCTGCTGGCATAGGCCACCAGGGACATGGCCCCCCGGGGAGGGCAGCCCTCCGCGGGCAGGAGCCGCTACGCGAGGCCGGGGATCCGCCCTCCCGGCTAGGCCGCAGCGCCGCCGCGCCTTCAGCGAGCGCAGCGGGGAGGAAGAGGAGGGTGGGGGCGAGGCTAAGCCGCCATGGCGGCCCCACCCCGTGTAACCGCGGGCTCGGAGGGGCGGCACGACAGCCCCAGCACCCGGCTCCGCACCCGACGCGCCGCGACCGCAGATAATGGCTGCCGGCTGCGCGCCCCCCCCCCTCCGCCAAGCCCTCGCGTCTCGGCGCCGCCGGACTACAACTCCCAGCGTGCCCCGCGCCCGCCGCCGCAGGCTCCCAGCGCTCGGCGCCGCGCGGCACCACGGGAAATGTAGTCTGCGCACCCCCCCACACACACCCCGCCGGACCACCGCTCCCGGCATGCCCCGCGGCGGGACGGGAGCTGACGTGGCGGAAACGCCGCGGGGTCGCGGGGGGGGAGCTTAGAGGGCAAGGCCGTGCCGGGCCCAGTCAACCCTAGGCCTAGGCTGACTAGACCGGGCTTAGTCAGGCCTCTGAGGCGGCGCAGTGCCGGGCTGAGCCGCGGGCCGGGGAGGCTGGACGGGCCCGCCCGAGCCGCGCTCTGCGGGGGCCGAACCCCCGGGCCTCGGCGCGGCCAACCCGGCCCGCCCGCACTACAGCTCCCGGCGGCCCCCGCGCCGCGGCCCCGCCAAGGCCCGGCCAGTCGATCGCCGAGCCGGGCGGGCGGAGCCGGGACTGCAGCTTAAAACACAGAGTTCCCGTCTCATTCATCTAATCCTAACACCCCCATCGCCTTAAAACACAGAGTTCCCGTCTCATTCATCTAATCCTAACCACCCCATCGCCTTAAAACACAGAGTTCCTGGCTTTTGGGTTACCCTCCCCCCTGGCTTAACTTTTAAATGATGTTTAATCCCAGGATTAGTTGGGAGAGGCTTTGTTTTACATTAAGGGTTCGCTCCCCCACTGTCTGGGGTGCTGGATCAGCTGTAGAAACAACATTCCTCCTTCATTCCTGCTCGCCGGGGGGAGGTTTCTGTAGGGGGTGCCAATGGCGCTGGTTTATCCCTAAGCCGAGCTTGGCTAAGCCGAGCTTGGGCTCCAGCGACCTCCTCCTGCTTCGCTCTGCCCTTAATAAGAACAAAGCCGGGCTCTGCGTTTGGGTCCCTCACGCAAAGCCGGACAAGGCGATTTACCCCAAGCAGCAAGAAGTAATTAAACCAAGACCAAGATAAACGAGAAGCGTGGCCTGCGACGGACAAACGGCACAAAACCCTGATTAATATTAATTAATGTATTAAAAATAGGCATTAGGGCAGCGAGCGGGGTGGCCGGTGGGGTTTCCAGCTGCTGCGACATTGCCAGGTGTATTTTTCTCCCTGTCGCTCTTTACAAAGCTGAGACTTGGAAGAGCAAAGCCCAAGCGACACTGACCCATAGACAACAGGCCGGTTGGGCTCACACAAAGCCCAGCTTTGTCACCCTTTCTGTTTAAGCTACAGATGCCTGGGGCCTCACCCCTGGGTCCCCCTTGGCTTATTTATTTGTGCAGCTCGTTAGGAGAAATTAAGCCAAGGAAAGCACAGGAGGGGTGGAATTCAAAGAGTGCAGCCCAGCAACCCCGCTAAGCCATGTTGAAGGTTCTGATCTTGCAAACAGCTTAAGCCACGCTTAGTTTAATCACAGGCATTTGCTTAAGCCGGGTCTACACCCTGTTGGGTCCAGGAGGACCTGGCGCAAAGTCACCCCCAACAGCGGCAGCTCCGCTTGTTTTAGGCTGAACCTGGGACGAGTTTAGTGGCGGGAAGGGATCGAGGTGACAATTTACTCATCCTATGACTTAGTCTTAGTGACTTAGACCTCCCTATGTGCTGAGTTTTGCGCGAAGCGACTAATCCCAGCCCCCCAAGGCCGGGCTTTGCAGAGCGGGGTCTAAATTGTCGGTTTTGCCCCTTTAAAGGCCGGGGTTTCTCTCCTCCAGCCGCAGTGGCGCTTGGCGGGTGGTTAATACTGGTTTTAAATGGTTTCTGACCCCCCCAATTCCCAGCCTGTCCCCTGTGACACATTGACGCTCACCCCCCCCCGCCTCCCAAAGCCACCTGCAGCTGGATAATCTTTAATTATTAATTAATTTGGGGTGTAGACCCGGCTTAAGCAAACGCCTGTGATTAAACTAAGCGTGGCTTAAGCTGTTTGCAAGATCAGAACCTTCAACATGGCTTAGCGGGGTTGCTGGGCTGCACTCTTTGAATTCCACCCCTCCTGTGCTTTCCTTGGCTTAATTTCTCCTAACGAGCTGCACAAATAAATAAGCCAAGGGGGACCCAGGGGTGAGGCCTCAGGCATCTGTAGCTTAAACAGAAAGGGTGACAAAGCCGGGCTTTGCGTGAGCCCAACCAGCCTGTTGTCTATAGGTCAGCGTCGCTTGGGCTTTGCTCTTCCAAGTCTCAGCTTTGTAAAGAGCGACAGGGAGAAAAACACACCTGGCAATGTCGCAGCAGCTGGAAACCCCACCGGCCACCCCGCTCGCTGCCCTAATGCCTATTTTTAATACATTAATTAATATTAATCGGGGTGTTTTATCCCCCCCCCCCCCCACTCCCCAGCATTTCGCACCCCGCGGGGAGCGCCAGGCAGCGCTGCCGAGCGCCGAGCGCATCGCCCGGCAGGAGGAGGAGGAGGAAGGGGAGGAAGAGGGGGGGGGGGGTAGGGGGGTGGCGGAGGGAGGGAGCGATTGAATTCAAACACAAACAACCGCATGGGGCTCGGACCCGCCGCGCCGCGCCGCTCTTAGGCCGGGGCCACCGCCGCCCCCCCCGCGCTGGGGGGCAGGAGCCGCTTCTTCCCCTCCTCCCCCTTTATATTCTTATTATTTTAATCCCCCCCCCCCCCCGCCTCTCCTTTAATCCAGCCTAGGCCGGGTTTTTACCTCCTAAACTTCACCCTTCACCCCCTCCCCCCGCCCCCCCCCCCGCCCCCCCCCCCTCCCCGTTCCCGGGAGGAGCCGCCAGCAAAGATGTCCCGGTCCAACCGGCAGAAGGAATATAAATGCGGGGACCTGGTTTTCGCCAAGATGAAGGGGTATCCGCACTGGCCTGCCCGGGTAAGGCGCGGGGGGGGCCCCCCCGGGACCCCCCCCCACCCCGGTGCTCCCGGTTGCATAACGCGGCTACACCGGGAGGCGGGGGGGGGGGGGGGGATGGTGCCGGTTACGGTTGGATCCAACTTTACCGGCGCCTTATGTAAGGCTGGAGTTGGGGGTGATTTGGAGGGGGGGGGGGAAGCGCTTTATGGTTGTTTTTTCTAAGGGGGGGGTTATGTATTGGAAACTATGGGCCGCATTCATTTCCCTCGGCGCGGGGGGGGGGAGGGGAGGAAGGAGACAGGTGGGGGGGGGTCACGGGGTGGGGGGGGGGGGACCGCGTGGCTTTTGCCACCTCGTGGGAGTGGGGACCCCCCCACACCCCCCCCCGTTGCTCCGTGTTCCGGGGGCGGGACGAGCTCCCCCCCCCCCCCCGCCATGCAAATGGATGAGGCCGTAACCTGCACCGGAGCACGAGGCCGCCGTGACCCCCCCCCATATCCCGGGGGGACCCCCCAGTGGGTCTGGGGGAGGGGGGGAGGGGGGGGGGGGGGTGTCCCACTTCCCACGTGGGGCGCACCCATGGGGTTCCCATCGAGGTGTCGCGGGGGGGGGGGACACACACACGTTGTTCCCACACTATGGACCTGCTGCTATTCACCCACGGTTTGGGGGTGACCGGGGGGGGGGATTATACCCCCCCCCATCCTCCTGGCTTCACCAGCGGGTCCCCCCCCCCGCCCCGCGTGGTCTCACCCCGCCCCCCCCCGGGTGCCAAACCGGTGGCTTTGAAAAATCAATAGAATTACGGAGGACTTGGGACAGAGCGGGGGGGGGGACACACACCGGGATGGGGGGGGGGGGGGTCAGGGGGGGGTGCTGCCCCCCCCCCCATCGTGTGCCGCTTCACCCCGGGGTCTGGCCACCCTGTGGATGCCGGGGGGGGGAGGGGGGGGTCGCATCATTTTGGGGGGGGGCGGGGGGTTGAACCATTGCGGGGGGGGGGGGGGGGCAACTCCGGCCACAGGAAAAGCGGCGCCGCTTATTTTTGCAACCGCTTGATGATGCACTTTAAAATTGCACACCCCCCCCCCCAACCCCAAATTACAGCCCAACGGGTTTAAAGGCCGACGGTGTGTCCCCCCCCCCCCCCAATCCCATCCCATCCTCCCTCCTCGGGGCTGCCCAACTTTTGTTTGGTTTGAGGCCGGAGGGGGGGGGCACCGGCCCCCAACACGCATTGGAAAGCGCTTTTGGCGTGGGGGGAGCCCCTGTGTCCCTTGTGGGGGGGGGACGAGATGCTCCCATTCCCCGTGGGGTATCCCCATGGACAAGGGGTGACGCCGGGTTAGGCTGGGCTTAAATTGCCACCCGTGGATGGGGCCTGCTTGGGCTTGAGCGCCACCATGATGAACGAAGTGGGGGGTTTTGGGGTGGAACGGGGGGGTTTTGAGGGTGGAGCGGGGGGTTTTGGGTGAAGGGGGGGGTTTTGGGGTGAAGGGGGGGGTTTTGGGGTGCTGCCCAGCGCCCCCCCCTCCCCGCCGTGACTAATCCAGGCCCGTGACTAATCAGCTGCTCTGATGAAACGTTACCCGGCCAGGTGTGGTTGGAGCGGGAGGAGAAGGCGACGGGGCCGACCCCCCCCCGGCCCTGCGCTCTGGGGGCGCCATTGGTGGCTTTGGGGGGGTCCCCACCGCTGGGACCCTCCGGTCACCCCCCCCCCCCCCCAACTAGGGCTGGACCCGCAGCCCTTTGGTTTTCCTCTCAGCCCTTTCCCCTCCCAGGCCATCGCTCGTTTACGGCCCCCCCAGGGCGGTGCGGAGCGCGGCAGGGGCTGGTATAGCGGTGTGGGGGTCCCAGCACCGTTCTGGGGGTCCCTGTCCCATTCTGGGGGGTGCTGGGGGGTCCCAGCCCCGCTCCAGGGGTCCCAGCTCCATTCCAGGGGTCCCAGCCCTGCTCTGGGGTCCCAGCCCCATTCTGGGGGGGGCCGGTACCACCTGGGGGTCCCCAGGAGGCGTGGTCCCAGCTTCCATCCGGGGTCCCAGCCCAT
>CABFKC020000218.1:0-30106 GCA_901699155.2 Streptopelia turtur | reverse complement strand
GGCTGGACGTTAAACCCTGTCTAAGGGAGACTGGACTTAAACCTGGTATCAGGGGAAGCTGGACTTAAACCTGGTATCAGGAAAAACTGAACTTGAAACTGGTATCAGGGAAAACTGAACTTAAAGCTGGTATCAGGGAAAACTGAACTTAAACCCACTGTCGGGGAAAACTGAACTTAATCCCAGTATCAGGGGAAGCTGAACTTAAACCCAGTATCAGGGGAAGCTGAACTTAAACCTGGTATCAGGGAAAACTGAACTTAAACCCACTGTCGGGGAAAACTAAACTTAATCCCAGTATCAGGGGAAGCTGAACTTAAACCCAGTATCAGGGGAAGCTGGACTTAAACCTGGTATCAGGGTAAGCTGAACTTAAACCCACTATCAGGGAAAACTGAACTTAAACCTGGTATCAGGGAAAACTGAACTTAAACCCACTGTCAGGGAAAACTGAACTTAATCCCAGTATCAGGGGAAGCTGAACTTAAACCAGTAATCAGGGGGAAGCTGGACTTAAACCTGGTATCAGGGTAAGCTGAACTTAAACCCACTGTCAGGGAAAACTAAACTTAATCCCAGTATCAGGGGAAGCTGAACTTAAACCCACTATGAGGGAAAACTGAACTTAAACCTGGTATCAGGGGAAGCTGAACTTAAACCCAGTATCATGGGAAGCTGAACTTAAACCTGGTATCAGGGAAAACTGAACTTAAACCCACTGTCGGGGAAAACTGAACTTAATCCCAGTATCAGGGGAAGCTGAACTTAAACCCAGTATCAGGGGAGCTGAACTTAAACCTGGTATCAGGGAAAACTGAACTTAAACCCACTGTCGGGGAAAACTGAACTTAATCCCAGTATCAGGGGAAGCTGGACTTAAACTTGGTATCAGGGTAAGCTGAACTTAAACCCACTATCAGGGAAAACTGAACTTAAACCTGGTATCAGGGAAAACTGAACTTAAACCCACTGTCGGGGAAAACTAAACTTAATCCCAGTATCAGGGGAAGCTGAACTTAAACCCACTATGAGGGAAAACTGAACTTAACCTGGTATCAGGGGAAGCTGAACTTAAACCCAGTATCATGGGAAGCTGAACTTAAACCTGGTATCAGGGAAAACTGAACTTAAACCCACTGTCGGGGAAAACTGAACTTAATCCCAGTATCAGGGAAGCTGAACTTAAACCCAGTATCAGGGGAAGCTGAACTTAAACCTGGTATCAGGGAAAACTGAACTTAAACCCACTGTCGGGGAAAACTGAACTTAATCCCAGTATCAGGGGAAGCTGAACTTAAACCCAGTATCAGGGGAAGCTGAACTTACACCTGGTATCAGGGAAAACTGAACTTAAACCCACTGTCGGGGAAAACTAAACTTAATCCCAGTATCAGGGGAAGCTGAACTTAAACCCACTATGAGGGAAAACTGAACTTAAACCTGGTATCAGGGGAAGCTGAACTTAAACCCAGGATCATGGGAAGCTGAACTTAAACCTGGTATCAGGGAAAACTGAACTTAAACCCATTGTCAGAGAAAACTGAACTTAATCCCACTGTCGGGGAAACTGAATTTAAACCCCGTATCAGGGGAAGCTGAACTTAAACCCACTACCAGGGGAAACTGAACTTAAACCCGAGCTGTGCACCTCAAACTGTTAAGCCGAGTCTTTTTTTAAACGAAAGCAGCACACGTGACCCCATTGCTCTAAAATGCGTTTATTTCTTTAAAAACCACTTTTTTTGAGAGAGGTAAAAGATTTCTTTTAATAATATTTTTGACCTATTATTTGACTTCGATTTCTTTTTCTGGTGTAATTTCTATTTATAAGGTACGTATATATTGGTAATGATGTGCATGTGTATAAATAAATGCATATACATGGGGGGGCTCGAAAAAGATTGGACACGATCCGGAGGGGGGGGGTGATGGCGTCAGGGACCCATTGACCACGATCCCCCCCCCAACTCCATTTGGCGATGACGTCACCCCTCTTCTCCAGCGCGTGCCCAGTGCGGTGGCACCGCCCACCCCCCCCCCCTCCCCCCCCCCGCCCCTCCCTGCGAAGCGCGGAGGATGCGGGGCCGCAGGTGGGTGCGGGGCTGGGGGGGGATGTGGGTGCACTGAGGGGTGTGTGTGATTTTGGGGTGCAAGGGGGGGCTGCTGTTGCGTGCAGGGGGTGGGGTGGGGTGGGTGCAGCGCGGGGGTCGCACGGAGGCGCGGGAGGGGGTCTCGGGGGGGGCGCCGGCGTGGTGCATTGTGGGTGATGCATGTATTGCGGGGTGCGGCGGGGGGGGTGGATTTTGGGGGTGCATCATTGTGCAAGCTCTGGGGTAGGTCTGGGGGTGGCGCATGGCGGGGGGGTGGATTTTGGGGGTGCATCATTGTGCAAGCTCTGGGGTAGGTCTGGGGGTGGCGCATGGCGGGGGGGGGGGGGATTTTGGGGGTGCAGCGGGGAGGTGCATTGTGGGTGTGGGGGTGCCGGTGCTTGGCGGGGGGGGGGGGGCAGCCCCGAGGGTGCTGCGCTGCACATCAGCATCCGTGCAAGGGTGGTGCATTGTGGGATGCGCATGCGCTGCGGGGGTTGGGGGGGGGGAGCACGGGTGCTTTCGAGGCATTTTGGGGTGTTGGGGGGGGTGTTTGCATGGGGTAGGGTGCATGCACAGAGCAGTATGTGTGGGGGTGCGGCATGTGCAGGTGCGTGCAATTAGGGGGTGCATGTGAATGGTGCAGGCATGTCGGGGTGCAGGGTGCATGCACAGTGCGCGTGCACGGAGATGCAGACATGCACTGCGGTGCACGCGTGTGCTAGGTGTTTGGGGGGGGGGGGGCATGAATCCCCAGGGCCATGCGGAGCTGCATGTGTGTGCAGCGTGCACTTGCACCCGTGTGCACCGTGCACGCATGAGCCTTCCTCTGCACGCACCCATTGCACATATGCACCCCCACATGTGTGCGCCGCATGGTGTGCGTGCACTCAGTGCGTGTGCACAGAGCTGCAGGGCTGCAGGAGCATGCAGGTTGCATCCTGCGCCGTGTGTACCTGCGCAACCCTCTGTGTGCACGCATCCCTTGCACACCTGCAGCCCCACGCGTGTGCGCCCCACGGTGTGCGTGCGCTCCGCGTGTGTGCATGGAGCAGCAGAGGTGCAGGGTGCATCACGCAGAGTGTGGACATGCACAGCCCTGTGTGCGCATGCACCCCTTGCACACGTGCACCGCGACACGCTTGCTGCGCGCGCGTGCGCGTGTTCGCTGCCAAGTGCGCGCGTGTGAGCGTGCACGTGCATGGATGTGCATGCAGATGTGTGGAGGTTCCTGCACGCGCGCTGCTGCAGGGACGTGGAGGTGCACGTGTGCACGGCGGGCGTGTGGACGTGCTGCACTTGGGTGCGTGTGCACACGTGCACAGGCACTACTCAGAGCCCCCGTCTGGCTGGGTTTTCCCCCAAAAGCTGCAGCATTTCTCCTCTTCCTCCCCAGGGAAAGCGTGAGCAGGGCTGGGGAAGTGGGTTGGGGAAGTGGCACCTCTACTGGCTTACTACTAGGTTACTACTTGCTTCCTGAGAGGCTGCTGATAAGATACTGCTGGGATACTCTCAGCAACCTCATGTGGGAGTAGTGAGGTACTACCCAGACACAGCTGAGATACTCTGAGGATACTACTAAGATGCTATCGGGAGTTTACTGAAATGCTCTCAGGATACTCTGCAGATAGTACTAAGGCACTCTCAGGGTGGCACTAAGATACAATCAGGATACTATGTGGATGCCACTGGGATACTGCAAGAACGCTGATAAGGTGCTATCAGGGCAGTACCAGGATACTATCAAGACACTACAAAGATATTTGCTGCATTTTTTCAGGGTTGCTACTGAGATACTATTATGAAGGTACCACTGGGGTAGTGCTTACTCACCATCATGATACTCTCAGGATACTACAACAGAGAGGGTTAAGATGCTTTCAGCATAGTAACATTGCACTAAGATAATATCTGGATATTACATCGCACTATCAAGATACTATCAGGACACTACTAAGATAGCAGCTGTGAATATTACAACATGATTAGGATCCTATCCAGACACTGCTTATATACTATTGTGATACTATCAGGGCACTGTTAGGATACAACGAGGATGCTATTGGGTTGCTCTAGACATAGTATCAGGATATTGCTACCTGTGCTGGTACACCATCAGCGCAGTGCTAAACTATTCAATAGCTGCTACTAGGTTACTCTCAGTGTAGCACAAAGGTACTATCAGGATGTTGCTAAGATGTTACCAGGATACTGCCTGGATACTCCAAAGATACTGCTGAGATACTGACACAATACTATCAAGGCACTACTAAGATACTACAGGGCCATTACTAGGATACTACTAAGGGTACTGCTATGATACTATGAAGATATTATCCCAACACTACTAAGATGCACTCGTTTTTTAGTAGGATACTTCTGAGATCCTACAAAGGCACCAGGAAAGATAATGGTAAGATACTTCTGGGATACTATCAGGGCAACACTCAAACTTTTGGGATACTGTCAACACATTGTTGATACTAATATGATACTTTCAGGCTGCTACTAAGATAGTGATATAGTATAAGGGTACTACTAAGATACTACCAATTCAGTAAAAAAGATAGTGTTATGATACTTTTACATACTATCAGGGTAGCACTAATATACTTTTGGACCACTATCAACACTTTATTGCTACTAGTAAAGTACTATTAGTATAGTATCAGGGTATCAGTGTATTTCTATGAAGACAGCACTAAGTTGCTGTTCGTATACTGCTAGGATACTATGGAGATACTGTTGATGTGTGAGCTCTGGCAATGGGGTTTCAACCCATATGGCAGCAGCAAAGGGAACGAGGAGCCATGGTGTTGTAACCTGTGAGTAGCCTCACGGGCACCCTCTCCCCGCAGCTAAGGTGACGTGTTGGCGTTGAGGAGGATGGAGGCGCCTCTTGTAAGCCTGGAGGAGGAGTTCGAGGAGGGGCCCGTGGATGATGTGGGGACCCCGCTCCGCGCCGCCGACCCAGCGCTGGCCGAGCTGGAGAGCTTCTCGGCCGAGATGATGAGCTTCAAGTCCATGGAAGACCTGGTGCAGGAGTTCGACGAGAAGCTCACCGTCTGCTTCCGCAACTACGACGCGGCCACCGAGGGGTTGGCCCCGGTGCGGGGGCGGCTCCAGGCGCAGGAGGAGGAAGAGCGGCTCCAGGATGAGGAGTGAGTAAGGTCCCCCCTACTCCTGGGAGCATGTGCCTCCTCGCACGCCTGCAAAATCCACCCCCTGGTGCAGCGTGGTTGCACAACGTGTCAGGAGTAATGCTGTAGTATCCTATGAGTCAGGACTCCCTCAGGGTCTGCATGCCACCTTGCATGCTAGCAAGGTACACCCCACGTGCGACTCAGCCCCCTGCATTGTGGCACAGTCATGCAGCAGTGTGGAGTAGCTGTGCAGTATCGTAGGAGTAGCTGTATAGGATCCTATGAGTAGGCCTGCATGCCTCCTTGCATGGTCATGAGATGTGCCCAGTCCCATGGCCTGTAGGCCTCCCTACCCCGTTGCAGCATGGCTGTGTAGCACATCAAAGCAGCGGTTTAGTATGCTATGAGTAACGCCCCTCTGGGACCTATTACACCTCCTTGCATGTTTACAAGATCTCCACTACATGCAAATCCACCCCCACCTTGTGGCATGATCGCATGGCACCTTGGAGTAGCTGCATAGGATCTTTGGACTTGCCATGTAGCATCCTTGAAGTAGCTTGTAGCATCCTTGGAGTAGCTGTGTAGAATCTTTGGAGTTACCATGTAGCATCCTTGAAGTAGCTTGTAGCATCTTTGGAGTTGCTGTGTAGCATCCTTGGAGTAGCTTGTAGTATCCTTGGGACTAGCTGTGTAGCATCCTTGGAGTAGTTTTGTAGCATCCTTGGAGTAGTTTTGTAGCATCCTTGGACTAGCTGTGTAGAATCCTTTGAGTAGCCATGTAGGATCCTTGGAGCAGCTGTGTAGCATCCTCTGAGGAGGCACAGCAGGGTGCCCCATGCCACATTGCAATGGGGCCCAGTCTTTGGATGAGCACCCCCCAGAGGGTGAGCCGTGTAAACCTTGAGTAAGTTGTGAGTAGAGCTCACCGTCCTGCTTCCCCCCCGACAAAATACAGTGGAAATTGCATTAAAATCTATATTTTCATTAGAATCCTTTTTTTCCTTGAAAATGCCTTATTTTTGCCCAATTCGTGTAACTTTCCTAATGGATTTTTTATGTGCTTAAGCGGGATTTCCACCCTCCGGCCGCAATTCCTAACGCTCATTTCTCACCATGCAAAGTGGTCATTTTCAACCTAAAAACCCCCAAATCCCTTGGGATTTTTTTTTTTTAGCCTTTTTTTCACCCAAACCTCCCGAGGCCAAATCGCTTCTCAGAATTGGCCAAATCCATGTTTTTTGGGAGCAAAAAGGGCGTTTTGGCGCGGCGCCGGGGGACGCCGCGCTGTCGCCGGCAGCCGCTTCGCGCTGCTCATTGTGTCTTTTTGGGTCAGTTTGGGCAAAACAAGGCGCTTTTTTTTTTCGTTCTCCTTGAATGAGCCTTGTGTGCATGGGTGGGGGATGGGCTGTGGCCTTAAAGGCGCTTTATTTCCCTAATTATTAACCATTTCTGGCCGTAATTAACGCAGAAATCTGCTGCCGCTTTGCCTGAGCCCACAGGGCGCTGGCCCTTTAAGAGCGGGGCAAAAAGAGCTAATTTAGGGGGATAATAATGTATTTTTTTCCTTACATGCCGCATTTTTATGAAGAATAGGAGTATAGGGGTGGGGTTTTTTGTGAAATACGTGATTTAGGGGGGAATTAAGATCAGGTGAGGAGGGAAATGAGAGAAATAGCCCAAGATGAGTGGTTTGGGGGACCGGGGAGGGGCAGGTTTTGGGGTGTTTTAAGGGAAATCAGGATGTACGCGACCCCACGTCGGACTAAAATTGCCATTTCTGGTGGGAAAAATGGGTTTACCGTAATTCTGATTTATTTTTGTGCTTTTTTTGCCCGTTTTTGGCCTATTTCTGCGTTGTTTGACCCTGTTCCCTGGTTTTGACCCTTTTCTCCGTTTTCCCACCCTTTTCCCACTGTCGCCACTTCCCTCCCGGTTTCTCCTTCTCCTCCTTCTCTCCCTTTGTCTCCACTTTTCCAGCATTTTCCCCGTTCTTCCCCTTCTTCCCCCTTTTTCTTCCATTTTCCCACTTTTCCCCCTTTTTCCCCTTTTTCCCTCCTTCCTCTGTTCCCCATTTCCCCCTATTTCCCTCTCTCCCTTTCCCTTCCTTCCAACTTATCCCCCTTTTTCCTTCTTTTCCCCTTTCTCACTATTCTTCCATTTCCCCTCTTTTATCCCTATTTTCCTTTCTCCCATTTTCCCTTCTTTACCCCCTTTTTCTCCGGTTTTCCCCCTTTTACGGCCTTTTTCCTCTTTTCCCCCTTCTCCCCTTTTCCCACTTTTTCCAACTTTTCCCCCTTTGCCCCTTTTTTCCTCTTTCTACCATTTTTCCTCCTTTTTCCTCTTTCCCCCCATTTTTCCTCTTTTCCCCCCTTATTTCCACTTTTTCCTCTTTTTACCCTTTCCCCCCTTTTTCCTCTTTCCCTGCTTTTTCCCCCATTTCCCCCATTTTCCTCTTTCACCTTCCCCCCTTCCCCCCTTTTTCCTCTTTTTTCCCCATTTTCCCCTTTTTTTTCCACTTTTTCCTCTTTTTCACCTTTTTCTACCCTTTTTCTTTTGGTTCCTTTTTCCCCTTCGCCCCTTTTTCCTCCTTTTTCCTCTTCCCCCCATTTTTCCTCTTTTTCCCCCTTTTTCCACTTCTTCCTCTTTTTACCCTTTCCTTCCTTTTTCCCCCCTTTTCCCCCTCTCCACCTTTTTTCCTCTTTCACCTTTTTCTACCCCTTTTCCTCTCTTTCCTCCCCCATTTCCCCCTTTTTTCCTCTTCCCATTTTTTCCTCTTTTCCCCTTTTTTACTATTTCTCCCCTATTTCCTCCTTTTCACCTTTTTTTACTTTTTCTCACTTTTTTTGTCCTTTTTTCTCCACATTTGTCCCCCTTTCCCCCCACTTTTTCCTCAGTTCCTCCCACATACACCTTTCTGGGGTGAAATTGGGCCAAATTGGTCCAGCCCTGTGGGGGAGAATCCAACACCCTTAATAGTGACACAGAGGAGGGGGATTTGGGGGGGGGTCAGGACAGTTTTGGGGTGTTTTGGGGGCATTTAGGAGCATCAGGGCCAAGTTTTGGGGTGGTTTGAGGCACTTTGGGGGTTATTTCCAAGTGGGTTTTCCCAGCTGGTTTTGGGTGTTTCTGGGTGTTTTGGGGTGTTCCAGGACCATATTTTGGGGTGTTTCACGGCACTTTTGCAGGGGTGACAATTTGGGGTATTACCAAGTGGCATTTTGGGGGCATTTCAGCACATTCCACGGCTGCAGTTTGGGGACGTTTGAGGCATTTTGGGCATTGCAGAAATAATTTGGGGGTGTTGGGCAAACTGAGGGATGTTCCAGAGCATCACCCCAGTGTTTTGGGGTGTTTTCGGGCATTTCTTTGGGGTATAAGAGCAGCTTTTTGGATATTTCTGGAATATGTTTGACGACAGCATTTTGGGGGCTTCCCCAGGGGCATTTTGGGGTGGTTTGGGGTGTCAGGGCAAGTTTTTTGAGTATTCGAGAGCTTTTTGGGGACAGCACTTTGAGATGTTTTTGGGGTGTTCCGAGGCAGCATTTTGGGGCATTTTGGGCAGTATTTTGGGCAAACATTTTCTGGTGTTTCTGGGTGTTCAAAGGTGACATTTGGGGGCATTTAAGGTGTTTTTTAATGTGTTATTCGGTGTTCTTGAGCATTTCAGGCTGGCGTTTTGGAGCTTTAGGACCTTTTGGGGCATTTTAGTGTGTTTCAGAAGAACATTTTGGTGTATTCCAGGGCAGCATTTTGAGGTGTTTTGAGGCCTTTCAGAGTCTCTTGGCACTTTGTTGCGGTGTTTTAGGACAGGATTTGGGGGTATTTTGGGGGCTTCGGGGGCATTTCAGGATGTTTGGGGCATTTCGGGGCATCGTGGTTATGTTTTAAGGTGGCACTTTTGGTGCATTTGAGGCTCATCTTTTGGGGCATCCGGGGGCATTTTGGGACCGTCGCAGTGACCTTTTTGGGGCTGTTTTGATGGCGATATTTGCGGTGTAGTATTCAGGGGTGTTTAATGATGATATTTTGAGAAGCGTCGCGATCTTCTAAGGCAGCATTTGGGCTCTTCTGGGTTATCATTTGAGTTGTTACGGGGTGTTTCTGGCATCTCGGGGTGTTCCGGGGCTGCGTTTTGGGGTGTTTTAAGGCATTTTGATGTGCCTGTTTCGGGGTGCGTTTCGGGGGTTGGGGGCGAAATTTGGGGGTCACCACTCACCGCCCACCTCCCCGCAGGGTCTGGGATGCTCTCACTGATGGTTTCGCCCCCCGGGGCTCCCCCCGGCCCTGGCTGCTCCCCGAGGCCGAGACCCCCGACAGCACCGACCCCCAGGTACAACCGTGACCCCCCCTTGGCTCCCCACATCCCCCCTATTCCCCGCATGATCCCATGGTGATGCTTCATTATAGTGAGTTCATGCTGTCAATAGTGGCGTTTGGGGTTGTGGGAGGGCTGCAAAGATGCCCCAAAATCCACTGGATTTGACCCATTTGGATGTTACACAACCTGTTGCTTAAATGGGGAGGAGAAGGTAAATATCTTGGGTTATTTTCTGCTAAAAAGGTGAAATAGCCTGCAAAAGGTGGTAAAAAAGAAGATGCCTCCCTGTCCAGCATCTCCATCCAACATCTCCCCATCCAGCGTTCCCCTCAAACATCTCCCCATCTGATGTCCCACCCAATGACTCCATCTGACCTCTTCCCCGTTCAGTGTCACCATCCATTGTCTCCCAATTCAACATGCCCACCATCTCCATCCAGCATCTCCAAGACCTCCCCCCATCCAACATCACCATTCATTAATTCAAGCATCTCTCCATCCAACATCTCCATCCAACATCCAACTTCTCCATGTCCATCTTCACAGTCCAGTGTCTCCATCCAACAACTCTCCATCATCTCCCCATCCAACATCTCTGTCTCCTTGCAACATTTCCCTATCCAACACTTCCCTGTCCATCATCTCCCTCTCCAACTTCTCCAGCATCACCATCCAGCATCCCTGTGCAAAGTCCCCATCCAAAGTCCCATCCAACATTTCCCCGTCCGCCGTCTCCATCCATCTCTACCCAGTGTCCCCGTCCAACATCTTTCCATCCAGTGTTCCTATCCAATGTCTTCATCCAACGTGCCCATCCAACATCTCCACCTAAAGCCCTCATACTCTATCTGCCCATCCAACATTCTCACCATCTCCATCCAGCATCTCCAAACCTCCCTATCCAATGTGACCATCTCATTTATTAATTCAAGCATCTCCATCCAACATCTCCATGCAACACACCTGCACTTTAACCTGCCCAACTTCCCAGTCCAGTGTCTCCATCCAACAACTCTCCATCATCTCCCCATCCAACCTCTCTGTCTCCTTGCAACATTTCCCCATCCAATGCTTCCTTGTCTGTCATTTCCCTGTCCACCATCTCCATCCATCTCTGCCCAGTGTCCCTGTCCATCCATTGTTCCCATCCAATGTCCTCATCCAACATCTCCACCCAATGCCCCCATCTGACCTCTTCCCCATTCAGCACTGTCTTCCCATCCAACATCCCCATCATCTTCATCCAGCATCTCCAGCACCTCCCCATCCAATGTTACCATCTCATTTATTAATTCAAACATCTCTCTATCCAACATTCCTGTACTTCTCCCTGTCCAGCTTTGCAGTCCAGTGTCTCCATCCAACGAATCTCCATCATCTCTCCATCCAGCTTCTCTCTCTCCTTGCAACACTTCCCCATCCAACACTTCCCTGCCCATCATCTTCATCTCCAATGTCTCCAGCATCCCTGTGCAAAGTCCCCATCCAAAGCCCCATCCAGCATTCCCCCTGCCCACCATCTCCATCCATCTCTGCCCAGTGTCCCTGTCCAACATCTTTCCATCCAATGATCCCATCCCGTGTCTTCATCCAACCTCCCCATCCAACATCACCACCTAAAACCCTCATCCACTATCTCCCCATCCAATATCTCCCTGTCCAACCTCCCCATCCACGTCCCCATCCCGTGTCCCCCCATGCGAGCTGTGGTTCCCTGGTGGCTCTTCCTGTCTCTTGTGCCAGGGCCATGGCCGTGCCCATGGTGCCACCATGGCCGCCCAGCCCGTGTCTCCTGCAGCTCTGCAAGAAGGAGGAAGAGGAGGAGGAGGAGCTCACCGAGAGGAGCGAGCAAGACTCGGGCATCAATGAGGAGCCGCTGCTGACAGCAGAGCAGGTACCCCTGGTCCTCATGGCCACCGGGACACCCACCTGTCCCCCAAAATCCAGCCCCAGCGTGGACTCAGCCCACCCCAACCCTGTGGCCACCTGCTGAAAGCACAAAAATCAGGCCAAATCCCCAAATCCTGTCGTTTTGGGATGTGGGATGCAGGACATAGGGTACAGATGGGGATGTGGTGTGGGGTTGGGGTGTGGGTGGGATTGGGGTGCGGGTGCGTGTGAGCGGCACAGGGTGAGGATGAAAACGTGGGAGGCAGATGTGGGGATAGGGGCAGCTTTTTGGGGTGTTTCTGGGCAGTTTGGGGTCTTCCCCAGGGGCATTTTGTGGGATCAGGGCAGTTTTTTGGAGCACTGGAGAGCTTTTTGGGGTGAGGGTTTGGGACAGTATTTTGAGGTGTTTCAGGGTGTTCCGGGACATCATTTTGGGACATTTTGAAGAATTTTGGGCAATGTTTCAAGAAGACATTTGATGGTGTTTCTGGGTGTACAGAGGTGGCATTTGGAGATGTTTTGGGGCATTTCAGGGTTTTTTTTTTTGGGGAGTAGTGGTGGTTTGGAGCATTTCAGGGTGACACTTTGGAGCTTTGGGACATTTTGGGTCATTTTGAGGTGTTTCAGGGCAGCATTTCGAGGTGTTTTGAGGCCTGTCAGAGGGTGTTGGCGCTTAGTGGGGCTGTAGGTTCCAGGTTGGAGATGTGGGGCAGGGGATGCGGGGGCTGCAGGATCCAGGATGCAGAGTGGAGGGAGCAGGATGCAGACACAGGTGCGGGATGCAGATTAGGATGCAGATGCAGGTCTGGGACCAAGTGCCCATGGGGGGTGCGGGACTTGGGTGCAGATGGGAATGGGGGATGCAGCTGCTGGATGCAAATGGACAGCGCAGGTAGAGAAGGATGCAAATGAAGTTGCAGGATGAAGGGGAGGATGCAGGATGTCAGGTCCGAGATGCAGATGGAGGATGTGGGTGCAGGATGAAGGGAGCAGGTTGCAGATGGAGGATGCAGGTTTCAGGATGCTGATACAGATGGGCGATGCAGGATGACAGGAGCAGGATGCAGATGGGAATGGGAGATGCAGCTGCTGGATGCAAATGATGGCGCAGGTAGAGATGGGTGCAAATGCAGGTGCAGGATGAAGGGACCAGGATGAAGGAGAGGATGCGGGATGTGGGGTACGGGATGCCAGTAAAGATGGAGGAGGCAGGATGATGGGAGCAGGTTGCAGACGGTGGATGCAGGATGCATGGTCCAGGATCTGGATGCCGATACAGATGCAGGTGCAGGATGAAGGGAACGGGATGCAGATGCAGATGGAAGGTGCGGGATGCAGGATCCAGGAGCTGATACAGATGGAGGATGTGGTATGATGGGAGCACGATGCAGACACAGGTGCGGGATGTAAATTGGGATGTAGGATGTGGGATTTAGATGTAGATGGGAATGGGGGATGCAGCTGTCAGATGCAAATGGACGGCACGGGGTAGAGATGGATGCAAACGCAGGTGCAGGATGAAGGGGAGCATGTGGGACACGGGGTCCAGGATGCCGATGGAGGATACAGGATGCAGGGTTCAGGATGCCGATGCAGATGGAGGATGCAGGATGGAGGGAGCAGGATGCAGATGGAGGAGGGAGGTTGCAGGTTCCAGGATGCAGGATGCCATTACAGATGGAACATGCAGGTGCAGGTACAGGGGATTATGCAGGATCCAGGATGCTGATACAGATGGAGGATGCAGGATGAAGGGGAGGATTGAGGATGCAGGTTCCAGGGCACTGATGCAGCTGGAGGATGAAAGGAGCAGGTTGCAGTGGAGGATGCAGGATGGAGGATGCAGGTTCCAGGGCACTGATGCAGCTGGAGGATGAAAGGAGCAGGTTGCAGTGGAGGATGCAGGATTGAGGATGCAGGTTCCAGGGCACTGATGCAGCTGGAGGATGACGGGAGCAGGTTGCAGATGCAGGATGGAGGATGCAGGTTCCAGGGCGCCGATGCAGCTGGAGGATGACGGGAGCAGGTTGCAGATGGAGGATGCAGGATTGAGGATGCAGGTTCCAGGGTGCCGATGCAGCTGGAGGATGAAGGGAGCAGGTTGCAGCTGGAGGATGCAGGGTCCAGGATCCTGTTGCAGCTGGAGGATGTGGATGCAGGATGAGGGGGAGGATGCAGGGTCCAGGATGCTGATACAGATGGAGGATGTCGCTCCAGGATACAGTGGAGGATGCGGGATGCAGGATGCCAACGCAGCTGAAGGACGTGGCTGTGGGCTGCAGGGTGTAGATGTGCCGTGCGGGTAGGATGCGGGTGCAGATGGAGAACACTGATGCAGGTCATCGAGGAGCTGGAGGAGCTGATGCAGAGTTCGCCCGACCCCGAGGCCGACCCTGAGGGTGACGAGGATGAGGAGGAGGAGGAAGAGGAGGAGACTGAGGCTGATGCTGAAGGCGGCGGCGAGGGCACGGAGCCCATCCTCCTGCGGGAGCTGCGCGCTTTCCCCCCCGCCTTCAACAACAACTGCTCCCACGAAGGTACGGCCACCAAAACCCCCGCCAGGCACTTTTTGGGGGCAATTCCAACCAAAGTGGACAATTGAGTCTCTGCAGGCTGCAGTGCTTACACGCTCTTTGGCCAGGAGGGGGCTCTTGGCAAAAAATTAACCCGACGAGGTTGTAGCTACAATGCTTGTAGTGTTGCTTCAAGTGCACCCAGGGTTTAGCCTCGCTCACTGCGCATTTTGCAAAATGCTTTGTGCATTGTGCGCAGCACTAAACGGCTTTCGCTGAGCGCGCTGCGCTTCTCCTCCGAGCACTTGGCGTTTTGCAAAACGCACCGCAGCAACGTCCCGTGCCTCGCGTGGGTGGTGTCGTGCACCGTCCTTGCTCCGTGCACACCGAGCTTTGTGCTACACTCGCCCAGCGTTTTGCACAAATGCCTCGTGTTCTTTGCATTGTGCTGTTCGCAACCTGCATTTCGGGAAACGCGCTTTCCCGGCGGCAGCGCGTGCGCGGCTGAGCTGCGCACGGTGCGCGTTCCCAACTGCACGGGGCGTTTTGCTGCACGTTTCACTCGCCCGAATGCACCGCGTGCCGCTAAATGCACCGCACACCAGGCGTTGGCCTGATTGCACCGTGCGTCTTCCTGGTTGCGCCATGCATTTTGCTAAATACCTGGAAAATCCGGCGGTGCTTTGTGACTAATTGCATTTTGCATTGCCGCAGTTTGCTAAGCACCCCGTGCAGCGCGCATTTAACCGCACCGTGCATCCTGCAGGCTGCCTCTACCTGCCCAGCATGTGCCACTAAATGCACAAGGCTTGTCGCTGACGCCAAGGTGCACGTCGCTAACTTCCCCAAGCGTTTTGCTAATTGCTCTGTGCATTCCCCTAATTGCACAGTGCGTTCCATTTGTTGCACCGCGTGTGTCACTAATTGCAATTCGGTAATTGCTCTGGGTGCGTTGTTTATCACGCCGGGCCCATCAGTAATCGCGCGACGTGTTTGTTTATCGGTGGCCCAATAAATGCACCGTGCAGCTCATTAATCAGGTGATGCATTTTAGCAGTTCCAGTCTGCGTTTCACTAATTGCACCGTGCATTTCATTAATTGCCCCGGGAATTTCACTAATTGCACAGGCGTATCACTAATTCCCCTGGACGTGCCAGTAATTGCATTGTGCACATCACTAATTGCACCAAGCATGTTATTAATCATATCAAGCACTTCACTAATTGCACCAGGAATGACACTGACTGCACCAGACGTCACTAATTGCATTTAACACACGGAGCGTTGCACTAGTTGCACCGAGCAGCACACTAATTGCTTCCCTTACTAATTACAGTGTGCATCTTGCTCATGACATATTGCAGTTTTGCACCCCTCGGCCTGCATTTCCCTGATTTACTGTGCATGCAATTATCTGCATTGCGCATGTCAGTAATTGCATGAGGCATCCAGCTAATCGCCCCCAGCACCTTAATAATGGTGCCGTGTGGCTCGTTATCACCATTTGCAGACTCCAGCGTGCATTACGCTAATTGCCTTGGGCATCGTGTTAATTGCAGCAGGCATCGCCCTGGTTGCAGTGTGCATTGCGTGCATTGCACAGGTGCCTCACCGGTTGCAGCGGGCAGCCCCATGCACCTAATAATTGCAGCCTGCACCGCACTAAGCGCACAAAGCATTTTGCAAATTTCAATATGCATTTTCCTAATTACGCATCAGTGATTGCACCAGGCTTTTGATGAATTGCTCCATGCACAACGCTGGTCGCGCCAGGCATTTCTTCTCTTGCGCTGCATGTTGCACCACACTTTTTGCACCAAGCATTTCATGCATTGCACTGTGCATTGCACTTTTGACACTGGACGTTTCATTTGTCGCATTGTGCGCTGCACTTTTTGCGCCAAACGTTCCATTCCTTGCACTGTGCGTTGCGCATATCGCAACGAGCGTTTTGCTTCTGCACTGTGCGTTGCACTTTTTGCACTGGGCTTTTCACTTATTGCACCAAGAATTTCATTTGCACTTTTGGCACTGGGCATCACACTTATTGCAACTCTTGCCATGCACATTTCACTTATTGCACCAAGGATTGCACCTTTTGCCCCATGCATTTCATGTATTGCTCTGTGCATTGTATTTTTGCAGTGAGCATTTCATTTATTGCGCCAGGCATTTCCCTTATTGCTTTGTGCATTGCTTGTTTTTCACTGAGCATTCCACTTAATCCACCAAGCATTGCACTTATTGCACTGGGCGTTTAGCTTGTTGCACCAGGAATTGCATTCATTGTGCTGTGCATTGCACTTTTTGCACCGTGCGTTGCATAATTTGCCCCGTGCATTACACTCATTGTGCTGCGTGTTGCACTTTTTGTACTGGGTGTTTCACTTATTACACCGGGCATTGCATTTATTGCAACATGCACTGCAATTTTGCGGTGGTCATTTCACTTCTTGCCCTGTTTATTGCCCTTATTGCACCAGGCATGTCATTTATTGCCCTGCGCATTGCATGTTTGGCACCAGGCATTGCACTTAAAGCACTTTGCATTTCACTTATTGCACCGGACAGTTCATTTATCACACTGGGCGTTTCGTTCATTGCAATATGCATTGCACTTTTTGCAATATGCACTGCACTTTTTGCACCATTCTTTGCCCTTATTGCACCAGGCATGTCACTTATTGCCCTGGGCACGACGCTTTCGGCACCAGGCATTTCACTTACAGCACTTTGCATTTCGCTTTTTGCACCAGGCATTTCACTTACTGCTTTGTGCATTGCTTGTTTTTCACCGAGCGTTGTACTTATTGCACCAGGAATTTAAGTTATTGCGCTGTGCATTGCACGCTTTGCCCCATGCATTGCACTCATCGTGCTGCGCCTTGCACATTTTGCACCGGGCTTTTCATTTAATGCACCGCCCCTCGCAATTTTGCACAAGGCATTTAATCATTTCATCTATTGCACTGTGCATTGCACTTCTTGTGCTGTTTGTTGCCCTTATTGCACCAGGCATGTCATTTATTGCACTGCACATCGCACTTTTGGCACCGTGCATTGCATTTTTTGCACCGTGCATTGCAGTTTTTGCTCTGCGCGTTGCAGTTTGTGCACTGTGCATGGCAGGTTTTGCACCGTGCATTGCAGTTTTTGCACCGTGCGTTGCAATTTGTGCACTGTGCTTTGCATATTTGTGCTCTGTGCATTGCAGCTTTTGCACCATGCATTGCAGTTTTTGCACCATGCATTGCAGTTTGTGCACTGTGCATTGCAGCTTTTGCACCGTGCATTGCAGGTTTTTGCACTGTGCACTGCAGCTTTTGCTCCATGCATTGCATGTTTGCACTCCGTGCATTGCAGTTTTTGCTCTGTGCATTGCACTTTTTGCACCGTGCAGTGTAGTTTTTGTTCTGTGCATTGCAGTTTTTGCACCGTGCCTTGCAGTTTTTCCTCTGTGCATTGCAGCTCTTGCACTATGCGTTGCAGTTTGTGCTCTGTGCATTGCACACTTTACACTGTGCATTACACGTTTTACACCGTGCATTGCACTTTTTGCACCATGCACTGTACATTTTGCACTGTGCACTGCACTTTTTTGCACCGTGTGTTGCAGTTTGTACTCTGTGCATTGCAGTTTGCGCTCTGTGCATCGCACGCTTTACACCGTGCATTGCACGTTTTGCACTGCGCATCGCATCTTTTGCACTGTGCATTGCACTTTGTGCACCATGCGCTGTACTTTGTGCACCATGCACCGCATATTTTGCACCATGTGTTGCAGTTTGCGCTCTGTGCATCGCACACTATCCACTCTGCATTGCACGTTTTGCATTGCGCATCGCATGTTTTGCACCGTGCATTGCACTTTTCGCACCATGCACTGTACTTTTTGCACCGTGCACTGCAAATTTTGCACCGTACGTTGCATTTTGCACTCTGTGCATTGCAGTTTGCACTCTGTGCATCGCACGCTTTACACCGTGCATTGCGCGTTTTGCACCGTGCATTGCATGTTTTGCACCATGCGCTGTACTTTCTGTACCGCGCACTGCAAATTTTGCACTGTGTGTTGCAGTTTGCGCTCTGTGCAACACGCTTTATGCCATGCATTGCGCGTTTTGCACTGTGCATTGCATGTTTTGCACTGTGCATTGTATTTCTGGCACGGTGCATTGCACTTCTTGCACCATGCACTGCAAACTTTGCACCGTGCATTGCAGTTTACGCTCCGCGCAACGCACGCTTTACGCCGTGCACTGCGCATTTTGCACCGTGCATTGCATGTTTTGCACCGCGCGCTGCACTTTTTGCACTGTGTGTTGCAGTTCGCGCTCTGCGCATCACACGCTCTACACCGTGCGTTGCACGTTTTGCGCTGCGCGTTGCATGTTTTGCGCCGTGTGCCCACACTATTTGCACCGTGCATTGCACTTTTTGCCCCGTGCACTGCAAATTTTGCACCGCACGTTGCGTTTTTCACTCTGTACATCGCAGTTTGCACTCTGTGCATCGCACGCGTTACACTGTGCGTGTTTTGCACCGTGCATTGCACTTTTTGCACTGTGCACTGCAAATTTGGCACCGCACGTTGCGTTTTTCACTCTGTCCATTGCAGTTTGCGCTCTGTGCATCGCCCGCGTTACACTGCGCACATTTTGCGCCGCGCTCTGTACTTTTTGCACTGTGCACTGCAAACTTTGCACCGCACGTTGCATTTTGCACTCTGTACATCGCAGTTTGCGCTCTGTGCATCGCCCGCGTTACACTGTGCGTGTTTTGCGCCGCGCGCTGTACTTTTTGCACTGTGCACTGCAAACTTTGCGCCGCGCGTTGCGCTTTTTGCGCTGCACATGGCACGTTTCACCCCATGCGTCTCCCCACCGGCCCCGCGCGGGGCTCTGCCGGGGTGCCCACCGCAGGGCTGGCCCGGCTGTCCCCGCGGGAGCTGGCGGCGGCGCTGGGGCGCGCGGAGGCGGCGAGCCGGGCGCTGTCGGCGGAGCTGGTGGCGCAGCTGGCGCGGCGGGACGAGCTGGCGTTCGAGAAGGAGGTGAAGACGGCGTTCATCGGGGCGCTGCTGGCCGTGCAGGGCGAGCAGCGCGAGCAGAGAGAGGCCGCCCGGCGCCGGCGCCGCGACCGGGGGCTCGGCGGGCAGGGCGGGCGCCCCGCCAACAACATGCCCCGCAAGGTGGGGACGGGGAGCGGCGTGGGGGGGGGGACAGGGGACAGGGCAGGGGGGTGTGGGGTGGGGGGACATGGGACAGGATGGGTGATGGGGCAGGAGGATGAGGGACAGGGGGATGTGGGGATGGGGGACACGGGGCAGGGGGAGGGGGGATTTGGGGACATGGGGCGGGGGGATAATGGGATGGGATGGCATTACATGGGACAGGACAAAGGGACATGGGACATGGGGAGCTGGGGCAGGGGAATGAGACAGGGGGTCATGGAACGATGGGATGTGGGGACAGGGCAGGGGGATGTGGGGTGGGGGGACATGGGACAGGATGGGTGACGGGGCAGGAGGATGAGGGACGGGGGGATGTGGGGATGGGGGACACGGGGCAGGGGGAGGGGGGATTTGGGGACATGGGGCAGGGGGATGTGGGGACAAAATGACACAGAGGGACATGAGAGAGGAGGGTGTGGGATGGGATGGCATTACATGGGACAGGACAAAGGGACACGGGGCATGGGGAGCTGAGGTGGGAAATGAGGGATGGGGAGACGTGGGATGATGGGGTGTGGGGACAGCATGGGGACAAGGGTGGAGGGGACTTGGGAGGGGGGAGATGGGGGCTTGGGGGGACATGGGGTGAGGGGGTGAGGGGTGGGGTGACATGGGACAGGGGGATGTGGGGACAGGGAGATGAGGGATCTGGGGACATGGGGCAGGGGGATGTGGGGACCAGATGGGTGATGGAGCAGAAGGACATGAAACAGGGACACGGGGCAGGGGCATGAGGGATGGGGTGATGTGGGGACAGGGGGATGAGGGATTTGGAGACATGGGGCGGGGGGATATGGGGACAAAATGACACAAAGGGACACGAGACAGGAGCGTGTGGGATGGCATTACATGGGACAGGACAAAGGGACACGGGGCATGGGGAGCTGAGGTGGGAAATGACGGATGGGGAGACGTGGGATGATGGGGACAGCATGGGGACAAGGGTGGAGGGGACTTGGGAGGGGGGAGATGGGGGCTTGGGGGGACATGGGGTGAGGGGGTGAGGGGTGGGGTGACGTGGGACGGGGGGTTGTGGGGACAGCGGGATGAGGGATTTGGGGACATGGGGATGTGGGGACCAGATGGGTGATGGGGCAGAAGGACATCAGGGACACGGGGCAGGAGGATGAGGGATGGGGGAATGAGGAATTTGGGGACATGGGGCGGGGGGATATGGGGACAAAATAGCAGAAGGGGATGTGGGACGGAGGGACATGGGACAGGATAAAGAGACTTGGGACATGGGGACCTGGGGCAGAGGGATGAGGGATGGGGGGGTCATGGAACAATGGTATGTGGGGACAGGGCTGTGGGATGGGGCAGAAGGACATGGGACAGGGACACAGGGCAGGAGGGTGAGGGATGGGGGGATATGGGGACAGGGAACAAGATAAAGAGAGATGGGGACATGAGGCAGGGAAATGAGGGATGTGGGCCGTGGGATGATGTGACGTGGGGACAGGGGACAGGGGACAGGGCAGGGGGAGGTTGGGTGGGGGAACATGGGACAGGGATGAAGGGACAGGATGGGTGATGGGGCAGGAGGATGCGGGGATGTGGGGACAGGGGGATGAGGGGTTTGGGGACATGGGGCAGGGGGATGAGGGGCAAAATGGCACAGGGGGACATGGGGCAGGGGGATGAGGGGCTAAATGGCACAGGGGGACATGGGGCAGGGGCACATAGGACAGGATAAATAGACATGGGGACCTGGGGTAGGGGAGTGAGGGATGGGAGACATGGAATGACATGATGTGGGGACAGGGCAGAGGGATGTGGGATGGGGGGCATGGGAGAGGACAAAGGGACATGGGACAGGGGGACCTGGGGCAGGGGGAACGTGGGATGCAGGGACAGGGGGACTTGGGTTGGAGGGAGCTGGGGGCTTGAGGGGACATGGGAATGAGGGATTTGGGGACATGGGCCAGGGGGATGCGGGGACGAAATGGCAGAAGGGGTCATGGGACATGTGGACATGGCACAGGATAAAGAGACATGGGACATGGGGCAGGGGAATGGGGGGACATGGAATGACATGATGTGGGGACAGGGGACAGGGCAGGGGGATGTGGGATGGGGGAATATGGGCTGAGGTGACATGGGACAGGGATGTGGGGACAGGATGGGTGACAGGGGATGGGGCAGGGTGAGGGATGGGGAGGGGAACTTGAGGTGGGGAACGTAGGGACTTGGGGGACAGGGTAAGGAGATGAGGGGCCATGGGACAGTGGGATGTGGGGATAAGATGGCACAGAGGGACACAAGATGGGAATGTGGGATGGGGGGATGTGGGGACAGGGACATGGCGGGCGGGGGGGGACGTGGGACAATGGGATACAGGGATACAGGGACAGGGGATGTGGGACAGGGCAGAGGGATGTGAGGCAGGGGGATGAGGAATGGAGGGACATGGGGCAGGGGGACGCGGGGACGAAATGGCATGAGAGGACATGGCGCAGAACAAAGGGACATGGGGACCTGGAGCAGGGGAATGATGGATGGGGGACCTGGGATGAGGGGACAGGGGGATAAAGGATGGGGGGACATGGGACAAGGATGCGAGGACAAGACGGGTGATATGTAGCGGGACAAAGGGACATGAGGATCTGGAGCAGGAGAATGGGGGAGCATGGGGACAAGGATGCGGCGACAGGATGTGGGACAGGGACACAGGGCTGAGGGATGGAGGGATGTGGGGACAGGGGGACGAGGGAACAAGAGGGGATGGGACAAGGGGACATGGGGATGGGACAAGGGGACATGGGGATGGGACAGGGGGACATGGGTCAGGGGGATGAGGGAACAAGAGGGGATGGGACAAGGGGACATGGGGACTGGGACAAGGGGACATGGGGGATGGGACAGGGGGACATGGGTCAGGGGGATGAGGGAACAAGAGGGGATGGGACAAGGGGACATGGGATGGGACAAGGGGACATGGGGATGGGACAGGGGGACATGGGTCAGGGGATGAGGGAAACAAGAGGGGATGGGACAAGGGGACATGGGGATGGGACAAGGGGACATGGGGATGGGACAAGGGGACATGGGCACAGGAGGCTGGGGGGACGTGGCTTTGGGTGTGAGTCCAGGAGCCGGGAGGGGACACGAGTGCCCATGGCGGTGCCACGGGTGACGTCCGTGTCTGCGGGAGGTGACAGGGTGACACGGGTGTCCCCAGCGCTTCAGCATGGAGGGCATCTCCAGCATCCTGCACTCGGGGCTGCGCCAGACCTTCGGCCCCGCCGCCAGCGAGAAACAGGTGCCCTTTGACCCTTTTTCCCCCCCCAAAATTACCCACATTTTTAAATTCCATAACCTCACTCCATCCCCTACACCCCAAAAATCACGTTCACCCCCCAACCCCCTCCCTGGGGCTTCACGGTTGGGCGCGTTTTGCAGCACGCGATTAATTCGATACCCCCCAAAATACCTGCGAGTTCCAGGCAATCGCAGCAAAAATCGCGGAGATTTTCCGCGTTGGCATCAATTTGGGGTGATTTGTGCCAGTTTTGTGCCGTCTGGGTCAGTGTTTGGTTCGTTTTCAGTACCTGAACACGGTGATTCCCTATGAGAAGAAGGGCTCGCCGCCCTCCGTCGAGGACCTGCAGATGCTCACCAACAGTGAGTGCTCCTTCCAGCTGCCGTTTTGGGGCAAAATCAGCTGGTTTGCGTCACCCCATGTGGCGGATTTGGGACGCAAACACCCCTTTTGTGTTGCTTGGGGTGTGTTATTGCGAATTCAGGACGCAATCCCCTTTCTTTCTGCTTTATTTGCGTCGTCGCTGCGCGGGCGACTCGAGGGGCAATCGGCCGTGTCGCGTCATTGCGACAAAGCCCGTTTTGGGGGGGAAAGCCCCGTTTTGCGGCACGGTTTGGGCGCGACCACCCGTTGTCCATCCCTGCGGCTGATTTGCAGCACGCGCCTTCCCAATTTATCACCCTCAGCAGCGCCGATTTGGGGGTAAAACACCCGTTTTGCATTGCTGCGGGTTGGCGGTTTGGGGGTGAAAATGTGGTTTTTGGGGATCTCTGGTGGCTGTTTTGAAGGGGACAAGGGACATTTTTGGGGCCGCGGGGTCCCCTCACATGTCCCTTTTGCCTCACAGTCCTGTTCGCCATGAAGGAGGGGAAACGAGAAGGTGCCCACGCTGCTCACGGACTATATCCTCAAATGGTACCTGCTCCCCCCTGCATCCCTCGTTGCATCCCTGGCATCCCTCGTGCATCCCTCGTGCATCCCTGGCATCCTCTATGCATCCTAGTGCCATCCTGTGCATGAGCCCTAGTGAACTCCCTCGTGCATAACCTCGTGCATCCCTGTGCATCCCTGTGCATCCCCTGTGGCATCCCTCGTGCAATTCCCTGGCATCTCCTGTGCATCCCTGTGCATCCCTCGTGCATCCCCTGTGCATCCCCTCGTGCATCCCCTGTGCTAAGTGCATCCCCGGTGCATCCCTGTGTATCCCCTGTGCATCCCCTGTGCATCCCTCATGCATCCCTCATGCATCCTCATGCATCCCTCGTGCATCCCTTGTGCATCCTCGTGCATCCCTCGTGCATCCCCTGTGTATCCCCTGTGCATCCCCTGTGCATCCCTCGTGCATCCCTCGTGCATCCCTCGTGCATCCCTCGTGCATCCCTGTGCATCCCCTGTGCATCCCTCGTGCATCCCTCGTGCATCCCTCGTGCATCCCTCGTGCATCCCCTGTGCATCCCTCGTGCATCCCTCGTGCATCCCTCGTGCATCCCTCATGCATCCCTGTGCATCCCTCGTGCATCCCTCATGCATCCTTCATGCATCCCCTGTGCATCCCTCGTGAATCCCTTGTGCATCCCTTGTGCATCCCTTCTACATCCAGCATGCACCATTGTGCACCCCTCATACGTTCCTCGTGCATCCCTTTCACTTTCCTTTTGCATCCTCTCCCCATCCCATTTGCAGCCCCCGGGCAGCCTCGTGCAGCACTCGTGTGCGCTTGTGCATCCTTGCACACCCACATGCACACGCTTCTTCATCAACCCCTGTGCAGACTTGTGCACCATTGTGCACGCTTGCATAGCCCAGTGCATGCTTGTGCACTCTGGTGCATGCCAGTGCAAGCCTCATTGTGCACCCTCGTGCATCATTGTGTGTGCTCATGCATCCCCATGCACACTCATGCACCCCCCTGCACACTTGTGCATCCTCGTGCATCCCTACGCACATTTCTGCATCCTCATAGATCCTTGTGCACCCTCATGAATCCCTGTACATGCTCGTGTATCCCTGTGCACGCTCGTGCATCGTTGTGCATCCTCCTGCATCCCTATACACGTTCATTTACACTCCTGCATCTCCATGCATCCCTGTGCACACTTGCACATCATTGTGCGTCTTCTTGCATCCCTATACACGTTCATACACACTCATGCATGCTTGTGCACCACCATGCAGCCCCATGCACACTTGTGCATCCCGTGCACACTCATGCATCATCGTGCATCCTCATGTATGCTCTTGCACAGCTGTGCATCCCCGCGTACACTCGTGCATCATTGTGCATCCTCACGTGTGCTTGTGCATCGTCATGCATGCCTGTGCACATCTGTGCATCGTCGTGTATACTCGCACGTCCCCGTGCATACTTGTGTATCATTATGCATCCTCGTGCATCCCTGTGCACGCTCGTGCAGCCTCATACATCCCTGTGCACGTTCATGCACACTCCTCGTGCATCCCTGTGCACACTTGCGCAGCCTCACACACACCCATGCACGTTCACGCCTACCCCTCGTGCATCCCTGTGCACGCTAGTGCATCATTGTGCACACTCGTGCGTCCCCGTGCATGTTCGTGCATCCCCGGTGTGCATTTGTGCATCGTCGTGCATCCTCATCCTTACGCACGTTCGTGGCGCATTTGTGCATCATCGTGCCATCCCTGTGTGCTCTTGTGCATCCTCGATGCATCCCCGTGCAACCCTCGTGCCCCCTGGTGCTCACCCGTCCCTTCTCTTGCAGTTCTCTGCCCGACCTGATGGCCGCCACCCCCGCAAAATGGGGCAAAACCCCAGGAAAAATGGGTCACCCCGCGACCCCCCCCCACCCCGCACTTCCCCCCTTTGCACAGCTGGGAAATAAATAATTCGTTTCATTAATTAACCAACCGGCTCTCCAGCGTCTCCATCGTCCCCCCCCCCGGCTCGCCGTGCGGTTTGGCAACCGTTTGATCCAAAAAAACGCACTTTTTTGGGCTGGAAACATACCGCAATACGGACGAGGACTTTGCTGCCGCGCTCGTGAATATTCATCTTATCAAATATGCAAATTTTCCAGCTTAATGAGCCGCCGGTTGCGATTGCCGCGGAAAAACGTGGCTGTAAATTGCAGTTTGAGGGGATTTTTCCCGTTTTCAGCTTTTCTGTGGCCCCATTTTCTGCTAAAAATGGTGCAAAAGTCACCTTCCCCCCCCCCAATCAAGCCATTAATTAGCAGTAGCTCATTAGGAAGTGGGCGGGGGGGGGTGGATTTTGGGGAGCATCACAAATTTTGGGGAGCATCACAAATTTTGGGGAGAATCACAGATTTTGGGAGAATATCACTTAATTTTGGGGGGGAATCACACATTTTATGGAGAATCAAATTCATGGAGGACAAAATTCATTTTGGGGGAGAACCACTTGTTTTTGGCGAATATAACTCATTTTGGGTCAAAATCAGGTCATTTGGGGGGGGGAATCACTTATTTTTGTAGGTTTGTCAGTCGTGGATTCTGGGTTCAATTCCCCCCTTTTGGGGGGCTGATTCACCTCTATGGGGGAGATTTTTACCCATTTCAGGGGTTATTCACCCACCTTGGGGGGATTATTCCCCCATTTCGAGGCTAAGTCCACCCATTTTGGGGGTTTTCAACCAAGAAAATACATCTGCCAAACCTCATCTCGTAGCACTTTATAATAAACCGCCAGGAATTAAGAACTAAATCAAGCAACGAATCCTTTATGAAATTACAGATACATTCACGCCAGATCAGTATCGAAAAATAGGCTTTTCTGCCCATTGCGTCTCTCGTCGAGTGTTCCACCCCCAAGTTGCTTTGATTTATTCATTTCTCTCCTCAAGAGCCAAAAAGATAGGACAAAACGGGCAAAAAGAGCCGCAAAATTCTTCTTACAGAAACCTGCATTTATGGGACGAACCTGCAGAAGAAAATTCCTTTATTAGTTATTATTTATTATTATTATTACCCCGCGTTTTCTTTGTGTTGCCCCCTGCACATTTTTAGGCACAAAATCCACCCTTTTCCAAATTACAACAACCTACAGTACATCCAGGTTGTTTTTTTCCTGATCATCCCGTGGCCTCATTTTGGAGTAAAACTCCACATTTCCCCACATAATATCAGGGGAAAAACCACCTTTCCAGCAGCAATAGTGATTTTGTCCTATCCTGGGCGTCAACCATTTCATTTCGGGTGAAAATCTGTGTTTGTAAATTCATTTTATATCCCGATTCGTTGCCAAATGGCTCAGTCTCATCCCGACCTGGCGTCATCTACTCAGCCCTTAGGAGAATGGTGGGTTTTTCTTCCAGATTTCATGGGGGTTTAGCACATAAATTAAAGGAACTTGAGGGCATTTCCTCCTTGTCCCAAAAGTTGCATCTGGAAGTTCAAGCAAACGGGCCCAAAACGGGGAGTTTTGGGGCATCAGTGAAATCCCTAAGACCCAACCTGAAGCAGAATTTGCGTTCCGCCAATGATTCTTTTGTCGCCGCGGTGTTATTTAGTTCCGTGAATTGGTTTTTTGGGGGAAAAGACCCAAAAAAGCATCAATCCTGGGGTGGGGTTATGGTTGGGTTCTTTTTGTCAAACCAAGAAATCCAAGCGGCGGACCGCGGTGGCGGCCCGTGACAATTCACACCGACAGCGTCGCCGTTGGGGGAACAGTTTCCCCTAAAAACGTTTTCTTACCCAAAAAGACGGGGGACAGGGAAAAAAATAAAAATAGAACCTGAAAAACAAACAAAAAAAAAAAAAACACCAAAAAAATTAACGTGGCCAACAAATATGTGCCTTGTAAACAAAGCGTCTTTCGCTTCCCCGCGCCGACGTCGCGCATCCGCCATGCCTCCAATTTGCTCTTTTCTCACCAATTCTTCTTTTGTTCTCGCCGTTTTTGGTAATTTTTGGCATTTTTGGGGGGAATCGGGGTTCGCGGTGCTGTCGGCAGGTGTGGGGAGTGCGCAGGACGAGCTTTCCAGCGAGTCACTGTGGTCCAGCTGAGGTCAGGTGCCGGGCGCTGCGGCGCCGCCGGCTCTTCCTCCAGCTCTTCTTCCCTCTTCCTCCTCCTCCTCCATCTCGTCCTCGTCTTCCTCCTCATCATCCTCATCCTCGTCCTCCTTCAGTGGCCGTCCAGCGAGTCTCGTGGGCGGCCAGCATGGCCTGCTGCATGGCCATGGTGGCCGTGGCTGATGAGAGGGGGTTGCAGGTTGTCCATGCTGAGCGAGCCTGAAATTTGAAAACAAAAATAGAGAAATTACAGAAAGAAGGACTCCTCAGATAATATAAAAAGGACCAAAAAAATGCAGAAAGCAAGAAAAAAAAAAATAAGGAAAATCTTGGTTTTAGCCAGAGTCAGTGTCCCCCTGCCCCAGACATTCCCCAAGGCCCAATCTTCATTCATTTTAGCTCATGTGTCTTCATCAAATAACAAGAATCCCTCACTGGTTGGGCACATCTTCATCTTCTCTTCATTTCCACTTCAATCCTCTCTCACCTTGTCTAGTCCATGCTCATCTCGGCTTCCTTCACCTTCTCTTCATCTTCTCTGCTCCTCTTGATGGTCATCATCTGTTCTCTGTCCCGTCTTCTCTTCATCTTCTCTCTTCCCATCTTGTCCTCAACTGTCTTCTCATCTCCATCTTCATTTTCATCATCAGCTGTTCTCTGTCCATCTTCTAATCTTGTCTCATCTGTCATCTCCATCGTTCTTCTCTTCACTCATCGGTTCTCTGTCCGTTTCTTCTCTTCATCTTCTCATCCCGTCTCATGTCTTCTCATAATCTCCTCATGCATCTCATCATCCTCATCTCATATCACTCTCATCTCAATCTCATCTCATCTCATCTCATCTCATCATCTCAACCCATCTCCTCATCTCAACCTCATCTCATCATCTCATCTCAATGTCGTATCTCATATCTCATCTCATATCTCATCTCAATCTCATCTCTCTATTTTTCATTTTCACCATCTGTTCTCTCTTCATTCTTCTTCTTCTTCCCCATCTTCTCATCTTTTTTGGTCTCCTCTCCCATCTCCTCCTTCATCTCCTCCCCAGCACCTCAGGAGACACCCCAAGTGATGCGCCCAGAGCAGATGATCCTTGGAGAATGCCTCATCACTGGTGCCCTTGCCAAATGAAGGACCCTTCTTTCATGAGCCACCTCTTCAACACTTTTTTTTTTCCCCAGAGGAAGATAAAAGACTCTAGAAATCCTTAATCACCAACATCAGGCCGTAATTTCACGTGTGGCCACCCCACCCAGGAAGGGCAGAGGCCACCCGGGTTTGTCCTTACCATCAGGATTTGTCCCCGAATTGCCACCCTGCTGCTGCAGGACCCCGGCCGCGATGGAGTTGGGCCAGAAACCGCTGGGTGGGCCGGTGCTGAGATTTGATTTTCTTGGCTTTGGGCGCTGGGTCGGGGTTGCTGGCGTCGAGCATCGGCTGCAGGATGCGCCGCCGGGCGTTGATGAACCTTGCCGGGGAAAATGAAAGAGTTGTTAACACCAATTTGGGGTTAAAACAACAGAAATCAAAACAATTCAATGAGTTGTAATACAAAACCCTTTGAAAGTGATTGCGCAGTCCAAAAAAGCTTGTGTTTTACCCCAATTTTATTAGTCTGTGGCATGTCACCAATAATTTTCCCAGCAGAGCTGGAGGTGGCTACATCTTGGCTTCGCCAGGAGAGGGCACTGAGACTCCACAAACGAACACCGACAATTAAAAACACACCGGCCCATCTCCCAGAAATCGTCCCTAACCGCCCAAGTGACCCCAAAAAAAGCATTAAATAGCATGAAAAAGAAAATCTCGAAAGTCAACAAGATGACCGGGCCACCGACACGCTCACCAGTTGTTGACTTGCAAGAGGGTCAGGTTGGTCTGGGGCGGCCGATTTGCCTCTTCTCGTCCTCCGTGGGGTAGGGGTGCTGGAAAAGAAGAGAGATGGGGCAGCAAAATGACATCCCTGTGCGCAAAGTGAAGAATTTGGTGGTATCTTGAATTTGCAAGACACAAAGGTGGCATCCGAGAGCATCACAGGTTCCTCAATGTCCTTACGGCTCTTCCTTGAAGGAATATAGTTTGGGGTTTTTTTAATAGTAGCAGTTTTCTAGCAGTGGTTGCTTTTCAAGGTTGGATTTGGGCTTCAAACCCCGTCATCACCCAAAACGCTCCTTTGTCAGATGCATCAATCAAACACCCCAAAACATCTGCGCTGGGAGACCACCAACACTCAACACTTCACCCGACCGTGCTAAAATCCTCCTTTCCAACCCCAAAAATTCAATTATTATCCAACCAGCCCCATATGTCGTTTTTCAGAGCTATGAGCCAATACCAGTGTTGAGTCGCAACCTGTTTTCCAGCTGTTTCCCCCCCAAAATGATGAGATTTCTTTGAGAGAACCACCCAAAGTCATGGTCCACAGGAGACTTCCATCCCACCAGCGATGCCAAAGTGGTTAAAATGTCTCTTTTTTGGTAAAAAATCTCTCCATCGATGGAAGGGAGGGGAAAGGAGAAGGGGAAGGGGAAGGGAAAGGAGAGAAGGGGAAGGTGGAAGGGGGGAAGGAGAAGGGGAAGGAAGGAAGTTGAAGTTCCTGTCCTTTGACTAAGTGTCCTGGGCGTTTGTTCCTGCCTTTCCTCTTGC